>APFE030562540.1:5581-17502 GCA_000404065.3 Pinus taeda
TTTATAATTCTTTTTTTTTCTTTTATATATATCTCATTAACCTTTGAACAGTCACGTTGATTACCGTAACCCTTGACTATTCAGAAAATCGAATATTACCATAACACAACAGGCTGGCAGCACGTTGATTTAACAAACCCTTTTGATAAAAAAAAATTGTATCGACTATAACACAGAGCTGGCAGCATGTCGATTTAACGGAAGTCTGTGGCAGCGGACGGAATGGCAATGAATCGACCAGCGATGTAAACAATGAACAACAGAACTGGCGGCTAATTTAGGTGGTGCGGCTGGATTTGATGGAGCAAAAGACAGTTAAGAGGGGATGCGGTGGGAGTAAAAGAGATTGAATTTATATTTTTTTATATGTTTTTATTTTCTTTTCTACGGTAATTTTTTTCTTTTTACGTGGGTACGAACAACGATGTGGTGGACGGGTTGCTGGGGAGAATTGTATGGCTACGCTGATTCGAATCGAGGGTTTAATGATTTGATGCGGACGGCGTGCAGGGAACGACGGACAGGTAGAACGATGAGCGGAGAGGGCGGACAACAGAATGGTATTTAAATGGTGGGCACAGTTGGATGGCAGAAAACACGGGCCAGGTAGACGGTAAGTGTTGGGCGTTTAGACAGCAACAACAGAACTGGGACCAAAATGAACTTGGACTGTGTTCCTCTGGACCAAGAACGAAACTGCTCCGATACCAGATGAAACAGAAAATGCTAAAACGTAGAATAAATATATAAATATTTTATTAAAAGATATGAAAATTATAGATGATGAGATTACAATTGCAGGAGCCTCGCTTATATACCGCCAGGAACACCCTTTAGGGAAAGGGCATGATCTTATGATCGTGCCCTTCCATCTAATTTAACTAATTCTTAATAATAACCTAATCTAACTAATTTTTACATAACAACCGAAGTCTGAACTGTAGGTCCTGACTGCGGTATAAAGACTTGAGGAGTTTGCACTGACGCAGGGATAGTAGAAACCAGAGCTACAGGTACTCTAGAAATAGGTGTGGTAGTTTGAACAGGAAATGTAGTAGTTAAAGTAGCAGTTCGAGGCGGAGTCTGAGGTGAGCTAGGCCCAGGCTGCTGAATTAAACCAGGTGCAGAGGTTTGAACAATAGGTTGGACAGGTTGCTGGGTTGGACAAGAAACCAAAGGTTGTCTAGTTTGATTAGATAACTGCACATTAGGTTGCAAAGTCTGTTGAGTTTGAGACGGATCCCACACCATATTTATTCCAGGACCCATGAAAGGTTGTACATATGGAGGACCATACCCTGGTTGAACGTAGGGTTGATAATTAGGAGGTACATTTCTAGCTCCAGATAAAAATGACTGACTAGAAGGCAATTGGAAACCTTGAGTTGGGTAATGACCTTGAGGTTGATAACCCTGAGGCATGTACTGAATTTGGGGTTGATAAGCATCCTGAGGAATATGGGGTTGACCTTGGGGTATGTACTATCCTGAAGGTTGAAAACCTTGAGGTATCCCTCCAAGCGGAAACTGACTACCTTGGGGTTTCCCCCCAGGTGATAAATCTCTACCTTAAGGTTGCCCCTCAGGTGGTAACTGACTACCTATCCCCCCAGGCGGTAACTAACTACCCTGCCCCCAGGTAGTATCTGGCTACCTTGAGGTTGAGGGTTTGGAATACTACCAGACATCATAAAAATTTGTTCTACGTTCAACGTTTTAGTTCCATTATTACCAGGTGATAACAGCTGTTTAGTTTGTCGAGGAGTTGCTCTTGAAAAAATACCAGAAAGTGACTGGTACCCCAAAGGAACAGTAGGACCGCCGTATCTTTCTTTCAACATGTAAATCTTTTGTCTTTTTCAATAATAACCCAAAACGAGACTACTAATTAAGCTCAAAATAAATCCCTTTCCTTTTTGAAAACTCAAAACTACATAAAACAATTTGTTTCAAAAGAGATCTAGAAGTTCTAGAAAGCATTCAAAACTACAAAACTAATCTTCAGATCTAAAAACTTAATTGAATAAAAGCTTCAATTCTTTTTTAGGATGTTTTACTTAGTCATTCAGTAAACTAAGGATTAATTCGTTCAGAATAAAAAATCAATCAAAAACATCCAAATATGTTTTCTTTTATAAAAATGAATTTCAAAACTTATAACCAAGTTCGTTCAAAGCTTTGCAAAAAGAAAAGCAAGTCTATTTCTCATAAAGGACAGATTTCACAAACTAGTCAGACTCATCAAGAAGACATAAAGACACTAGGGTAATCTAAGGTTTCTAAGGCTTCTAATATTTGAGTCACTACATAGACCAAGTGAAAATCACTCCAGGCATGCAAAACTTCTAGAAAATCATCTAAAACAAAAATTCCAATGGAACTCACTCATAAGAGATTTTTGATAGAAAACATGCAGATCTGGGTAGACACTAAAAGCCGTAAATAAAACCTAAAATTAACTGGAAGAAAACATTTTAGGTTTTTCAAAATATTATATATGTTCTGCAGGCTTCCAGAAGAACTAGATATGGTACCGCTCCGTGTACTAAAGGAAAAGTGCGGAGATGCCCACACTGTCTATAAGAAGAAAGTGTGGTCCCCTGAAAACTTTGAAAAAAAAAAAATAATCTAGATCCTAAAGGCTACCCAATCCAACATACATCAAGCAAAAACCAGAAACGAAGAAAAGTTTCTCAAGTCAAAGACAAAGGAAAACCAAAACCGATATTCAGTTCCCTAGCAGAGTCACCAATTTGTTGGCTGGATAAATCGATCCTGTAGACAAGGCCGATCTCCCTAGTATCAAAAGATATCTAGCAATAAGAAGACAATCAAATCTATCTTTCTCTAAACATATTGTGATTCATTAATAAAAACTATAGAGGTGTTTAGACCCTACCTTAAGTCCAACGCTAGTTTGTAGCAGCCATCCTTGAACCGTCCAAAAGAGTTTCCTTTTGAGAACCTACAAAAACAAACAAGAAAACATCAAATAACACCTGCATAACTAATATCATAAATCATGTTCATTATGGTGATCACGGAATCCATAAAATAAACCATAAAGCATAGCTTACTAAGAAAAACAAACTTATTTCTATTAACTTTGAAGTAGAAGAACCTTACAACCTTTTCAGCCTTGACGTTGAACAAGCTCTTCCCAGGGTTCGAAACAGGAATCTCCTTTACTTTTACAAGCCTTATACTCTTCCAAATGAGATCAAAGAGGTATGTAATCTCTCCTCATAAAATCTCAATTAAGAAGACTACGTTCCGGCAACATTTCACGTCAAAAATATTTAGCTTTCAACCTACCAAGTAACCAGCCCAATGCTTCATTTTATAGTGCAGAGGAAGGAGGTTATAGGTCCACCTATGAAGGGATAGAGTCCTCCTTCAAAGGGATAAGCTCCTCACATCAAGGGGTTAGCTCCTTAAGGTATAGGATGCATGAACCTTAAGGGAGCAAACTTTCCACCTCAAGGTTCCTTCCATAAGCTTCTAGAAATGACTCAAAGTGAGTTTTTAAGAATATAATTGCACCGTTTTTACTTTACAGGGGTCCACACCCATAACACAGAGACAGAGCGGTCAGGTGCACAGGGGACATGACCTTTAGGTGCGGGACCACAGGTAATTCTAAGAGAAAGTGCGGAACTAGAGTTTTATAGACTTTTGAGGGCTTTCTCTTATTTTGAAGGCTTGATATGAAGAACTGAGGCTTAAGACTTGCAAAGGAAGAAAGTATGAGTGGTAATGGACTCACATAGATTGCAAAATGTCAAGGTGACAATCTTTTGTGCAACACCTCCACGCAAAGATTGTCGCACCAGCCAAGTGACTCGGGACAAGTCACAATGATTGTGTTGGGCGACTGTTGGGTAGCAAACACCCTATGTAACAGGTTTTGGGGCTCAAAGCCCGCAATTTTGGGTAAAGGTATGGTAAAGACTCTGCAAAATGCACGGAGCGCAAGGAGTAACGAGTCAAGTCAAAAGGTTTTCCAACTAGAAATAATGTAAAATGAGTTGGCTTGTCCATGGTCTGCGGACCATGGAAATGTATAAATAGAACAAGGCTCTATAGTTAGAAGTTAGTTTTTGGTATGTATTATTGGGTCTCGAATGTAATGGGTTTATGAAGAGATAGGTCTTGAAGCATCTGTAAGTCCGAGTCAAATGTGTTGGTAGATAGATAGAGGCTCTGTAGCTGTGTGGGTAGAGGCCTGGTAGAGTCCGCAGCTGTGTGTGTCTACCCCTGCAGCTGAGTGCGCAGGGCAGATTTCATTGTATTGGCAGAAGATTTGAATAAAGATAAGCTGATTCTGAAATACTAGGTTGATTCGGAAATATCGTGGATCTGGTTAATTTCTGGTTTATATATTTGTTTGATCTATGTGCTTATGCTTATATTCTTAGTTTATGCAAATCTATAACATTTCTGGGTGCATGCACTGGTTATCTCTATTAAATGTTTTCTTAAAGACTGTAAGAAGTAGATCTGCTCTGTAACAAACTCAGTAATAATAAGTATTAAGGATTTGCCTTGTTTGAGATCTATGCGGAAGAAGAGTGGCACGAGGCCACAGAATGGTACATGACCCTTCTAGACCACATCAAGACATCCTAAGGGTGCAGAAACCTGGTTCTAGCACCCTCCCCTACTACCATGGATGAGAACTCAGTCTACACTCTGTGGACTGTTGTTGAAAGGGTCGGTAGCTACGGGATTTATTTGGCTAATACCTCTTCTGAACCTGGGTCAGTCTCGAATAAGCCAACAGAAATATAAAGAAAGTTAATATACTCTTTAAACTAGCTTGATAGATATTGAAAACTAAAGCAAGCCATCATATTGATGCTAAAATTCATTTCATATTATAATGTTTATAAAATTATACACAACTTGCATAATTCATCAACTTCACAACTTAAAATATGATCAAAACTACATAAACCTTTATTTCATTATTAATAAACTTCAAAACATAACATGGTATGGAAAAAACATGATAAGAAAAATAGATAGCCCAAGACATACTTTAGAATTCTTCCCCAAGATTGCTCCAAGGCCTCCCAATAATTCAACAAAAGTTTTGGCATATTTCTCCCTACAACCAAGATAGTTCCCCCCTTATACATTTGAAAATGAGGTGTATATATAGGCACTCATGAGATTGGGACCTACTCTAAACCAGTAGTGATATTTGGAAAGCCACTCAAAATTTGTTACAAAATTTTTAGTTCTATTCTAACTAATTTCTTTTGTAACTTTCTTGGAGGACCTACTTCCTTTCTTCTCTCTGTTTCATGATGACTGGGTCAAGCACTACAGAAAACATGCTATCATTACTGTTGATGGTGATGATGATGGTGTTGATTATTGAAGCTACCATTGTTGTGTCACTTGTGGTGGTTGCCTAGAACTAGAGCCTGCTTCCATTGGAGTCCACCATGGAAAAGAAAATAATTTTTTCTTGAGAGACAACATTTGGATTCCCAACAATCTCTTGTATTCATTTCCCATGGGCACCTCACATGATTGAGCCTATAAACAGGTTGATCGAGAGTAATTATTGGCTCGTAGTTTAACTTTACCAATTCCTTTAAAATTTTACTCAAAGTGAATATTAATTCAAACTCATATTCATATAGATCGATGATCTCGTTCACTTGTAGTGGATGATGCTCTACTCCAAATCCCTTTTGGTCTTCTTTGTGGGCATTTAGGTTGTTCATTAAGGCATCCTTTTAATACATGTCACCATTTCCATAAAAAAAGTGAGGAAATGTCATATCTTAAAGAAAATCACACTTCTCCTTAGACTCCCTAACCTCTTTTGCCATGTCTTCTGCATTTTTCTCCACTAGATCTATCAACCCATGTTTCTTCTTCATTTGGCTAGCCTTGCTTACTAAGGAAGTTTTATTCATATTTTCTTCCTTGATCTCTACCTTGGTCATCTGATTTCAATAATTAATAATTCTATCTAATTTATTTGGATTTTCTCTGAGGTTCCCCTTGAGTGTTTTCATTTCCATTCATGTTTATTTGATCATTTCTAATTTCTTCTTAATGACCTCCAAGTGCCCCCACCACTTTCGTAACAATTTTGTGATTTTATCCCATATTTTTATGCAACTAGCTCACAAAATATAAGAAAAGATAGAACAACGACTTAAAAAGGTATCCTCTTCAAGGGGGAAACCTCATTTAAATTACATAAATGAAAAATTATTAGGTGATACAAATGATAATACATCCTTGGTATATATAGGGGTCTAAGGGGTTACAATATAATCAGATCCTACATATCAATAATAATGTATGGACACAAAAATAACAATAGTGGGCTTCTATAGGGAACAACAATAACAACTGGGGGATACATGTGCACAATAATAATAATATGGGGCTACACTAACAATAACAATGATGGTAATATATTATTATTATAATGACCTAGCATGTCCCTCTCCTTAAAAAATGTGTTTTCCTCAATGCTTGAGTAGTTCTAGATGTTTCTGTATAAAATTATCATCCTCACCTGTGGAATATTCAACGGATAACTTCTTCCACTCAATGAGATACTATGGAATTAATCGATTTCATAGTTGTCAGGTTCTTTTCTCCATGACTCCTTCAGGTTCACATGATTTTTACTTCTTCATCAAGTTTTGGAAATAATGTTGGAACTGTGAGCTTCTCATCGATAAACTTCTTTAAGAATGAAACATGCAGAATTGGATGTACCTGGGAATGCACACAACTCCAATTTGCATGCCATAGTACCAATATTTTGCAGCACCTTATAAGGACTGTTAGGGCTTGGATCTACCTCACGCTAAAGGAAGGCGGGTCTAGGGTAACATCAAACCACGCTTAACTTGGTAGCTAGCCCTACAAGGTCGGGAGAGGGCTCTCTCCTTGTCAATCTCAATTAGGATATTGGAAATTAGGGCTTGAGATGACTGAACTTAATGTAGATTTTAGGCCAGGTATAGTAGCTCAGGGTTTTTGGTTTAATATTTTAGGTTTTGGTTGCTGGATCAATTGGAGAAGCAGACTGGGTCTAGGAAATCAACTCAGGGATACAACCATGTTCTGCTAGGTGAGGTAGACAAGGGTTTATGTACTAGAAATGGATTAATATGGTAGATTAAGACAACTGAGGAGTTGAGGACGACATAAATAAACTATGAATCCTCTTCAAACAGATGAAAACATTGAAAACCAAATGCATTCCCAAGACAAAGCACAAGAATGTATTTTGTCCATTCACCTTGATTCATTTAGTTTTAGAAGAGAAAGATGGATTTTGATACATATAAAACATAATAAAAAAATCATTACAAAGAAAAAACAATACATAAACTCACTGTCACAAGAATCTCACAAAAATAGCTGTGAAACCTGGTTTTATTCCTTGCCAAACTGCTGATACAAATGCTTAATGAGTGCCACCACTTCTACCATAGTCCAACCTTTATAAATGACTAAGAAATTACATAATATAGGCAAGGAAACCACTCATGCTAGCTATCAGGTTCGAATCCATGAGAAAAGGGATGGTTTCAGCCATATCTAAAGTAGGAACACAAAAGTAGGCAGTGGAACACCTTGCCTCTAAAACTTAGGAAACCAATTCTTTACAGCTCAAAACCACTTAGAACTTGATGTATCTACCCTATGAGGTGATTTTCATCTATATTTACATCATATTACATCATTTACCATGCAAAATTTACCAATAAAAGAAGAAGAAGTCAACTGCTGAAGAAACTAGGCAAAATTGACAAAAAATTGTGTGATGTGCAGCACCATGAGCCTGATGCATAGTGCTACTTTAGGGAAGATTTTGGAGGCCTTTCGCTCATCCAAATCAGACCAACGATGGCTTGGTGGAAATATCTACCTGTCTAGCTTCTAGAACACTTTGAAGTTTCTGATTTGGAGTTGATTTGACCCTCCAAAACTTGATTCTCGCAAGACTGCTTCCTGTGGGTCCAAAAAGTGGCAGAGAGGGCATATTTTGGGTGTTTATTGCCCTTTTGGTTCCCCAAATCTTCTCCAAAATTGATGAAACTTTTTATGTTTGCTTATATTTTGATGCTGAATCCAAATCTATAACCCATTTGTCAAGAGGATGCACCAATTCAATGCGCAGTGCTGGTGGCATTGCGGATCAGCTGGAATTTCCTGTGTTTCTATTTTCAGAAAAGAAAAATGACAAAAAAATTCCAAAATTTCCTCAAATTTGGTAAGAGGCAACCTCATTAAGTTATTTTCTAAGCTAATGAAGCTTCAACCAGGATTTAGATATTATCATGTTTTTTCTTGGCCCTCAAGTCTCTCCTTAACTTAGCTTTTAGCCTCTTTACCCTTGTTTTGCAAATCTTGTTCTGACTTAAGTAATGATAGGCCATATGGTGCAGCATTTTCTTCTCTTTGTTGGCTTTCTCAAGAAACTTCTCAAGGTGAATTTTCACCTTTTCCAACCATGTCTCTCGGTCATTCTCAATTTCCTTTTCAAGGGAGGTCATCTCGAGCTTCATTTTCTTTGCCTCTTGCCTATCTTCCCTAATCATCAGCAACTCCATAGTAGCTTGCTTATCTGTCAATAGTTTGTTCTCCTACTCAAGATAGTTGATGATCCATTTAGCTCTCTCAAGGTTAGCTGATAAGGCTTGATTTCAGCTTCCTTCTCTTTGATAGTCATGTCCTTGAGTCTTGAGCTTTGAAATCCCAAGTCAATGACATCCTCCTCAATCAAAATAAACACTCTATCCTTTGCTTCCCTTTGTCTCTTCTCTTTGACTGTTGTCCAACCTGCATAGCTTGAGAAGAAGGAAAAGCCCCTTCCACGCCGAGTGAAGGTAGCATTTTCTTGTGGTCTGGGGAAGAAAATGACACCCCTTCCACCCCCGGTCGAGATAGTACTTGGTTGGCAGCAACAAAAATCTTCCTTGTGCCTCTCTCATAGGTGACAAACACAGGAACCTCCTTTGTTTTATGTTCAAGCTCCTTTTGTTTCCTAGAAGGTTCACCTTCCTCTTGGGGATATAAAAATATTTTAGGCCCCTTGAAGTACTCATGGGCAATGAAAGTTTCCCATGGCATTCCAAACTGAGTGAGCTGATGCAAAACAATAATTTTGATGACAGAAAAATGATAAACGCTATTGAGTTGTTATGGATATGGTTTTCTCATTGCAATCATTGTCATCCTCTCTATGTTTTTGTATATAAAGGAAGGGATGCTCATCATTCTGACCCTGGTGAAGTGCATGAGCAATCCGATGTGGTAGGCATAAAGTCTGGAGAACCTACCCTCACATGTAAAGTATTTAATAATAAGTTTCATGAGTGGAACATACCGGTCCTCCATGAATCTAAAAGGAAACACCCTGCTGAGATTGCCATGGTACTTGGCCTTGAAATAAGGCTTATAATGCTGCCTGTTGATATTTTTCCTCTTGTTCCATTTCTCCCCTATATCCGGAATTCCTGTGGCTTTACAATGGTAGTGGGTGAAAGAGTTAAATTTATCCCAGGAAGATGTACCGTATTGTTATCCATGTTTATCACAAACTGCCTCGCTAACTCATGGCGAAATTTGACCCTCTCAACCATTTCACAAAACTCAAAACAAGACTAATATCTAAAACATGTGGTGGATAGTGGGAAAGTAAGCAGTTCACTCATGCTGATAGGTTCCTCCCTAATGATTTTTCCACCTTTGTGAGGCTTCCTGGACTGCACATTTATTTCTCTTGAGCTATCACTAAGTGCATCCTGTTCAAAATATGATTCACTCCCTCTTTCCATGCTTGTCTCTATGAGATAATGTGGTGATGATATGGTGAATAATTGAATAGGTGGGACAAAAAGGTGAGTATTAAGAGATTTTGTAAATGGAACAATATAATGACATAGGGTAGGGGAATGAAGGGAAGGATTTGGAGAGCTAGGGTTTTGATGGAGGGAGTTTAGGGTTTGATAAAGGGGTTAGTTTTAATATGGAAAATGGGAAAGGGAATATGAGTGAAGTGAGATAGGATTAAAGGGTAGGTTTAGGGCAAGTGAAAATAGGAATACTGAGACAAAGAAGAATATTTTGTAGTTGTGACAAATAAAATAAGAAAACACACTAGGGTTTTGAGTCTTAGGAGATAAGAATATAATTGAAGCATAAAAACCCTACCTAGACTCCAAAGTGAGTGTGCTTACTTGTAAAAAGGAAATTGAAGCATTTAGGAGTATTTGAGATGAATTTGTTTGGTTTTGAAGCCTCACTGGCCAATGCGCAATGCACTGAGCCCAATGCACAACGTCTGCCTGATGCGCAGTGCTAATGTATTTTTACACAGGAAAAAGCTACCTAATCTGCAACGCTCCTCTGATGCGTAGTGCTGACCCTCTAATGCGCAGCACCAGGCATGTTTACACTAGATTTCCAAATTTCCTCTTTTTTTTCTCACTCTTCCCTCAAAATGTGATTTTTTCTCTCCACTTGGCTTTTTTCACAATAGAATGACTTCCTATTATGATTTGCTTTTATACACCTTACATTTTAACTTTTGTTCATTTCCAACCCACTTTTCTAAAGTCTTAGTCACTTTATAAATACTCTGCTTTTCAGTTTGAAATTTGACTCTTTTTCTTGCCAATTTGATGGATTGATGTCTTGATGCTTTTGTTTTTGCAGTGGCGGGAGTTGGCAAGGTGATTAGGAATAGTTGCTGAGTGCTTATTACATATAGAAACAATTAAATTACATCAAATTTTTACAAAAATGGAAGAATACTCTGTTTTTACCTCAAAATAGAGTTTTGAGGTGAAAAATATTTATTGAGCATATCAGAAGTAAACTTATGAATTTATGAATCTTAATGTGCCTGCTGACCTCTTTATTTGGGAATGATTAACAAACCATAACACATAATGGGACTAAACCCTACGACTAGTTGTTATACATGAAATGAAATAGGATGACTCTGAATGACTAAAAAAAAAATGTGTAAACAAGTCAACATGTGGATGTCATGAGGGAAACCCACATGAAACCACTACCATCAGTTGATCCATGACCTAATGGAGTTTAGTGGATCGAATGAGACACCTAATATGCATGCAAAAGGGCAATTTGATCATTGATGGAAGTGTGAAGACACTAGCACTAACATTGGCTCCAATGGGGATGGTAGCTTCTAGGAGGTACCAAGAGCCACAGATCTTTGTAAAAGTAGACAAGTTCCTTCATCCATTGGGCAATATGGAGTCAGTAACTTCAGAAAACCAAAAAAAAACACATTGTCTCAAGACTTATAGCTAAATTGACTCAGCTGAGACTAACTCAAACAAATGGTACTAAATAATTGAAAACTAAAGTGAGACATTCAATTTTATAGCCTTCACTTCGGACCCCAAGCTAAATGAATGGTGACAGTGCAAACTTTGCAATGAAAGGAACAAAATGGTATGTACAATTGTTAGAAAATTATATATTGCAGAGAAACGGAACACATAAAATATTGTAGAAATATAAACACAGAAAATGCATAAAATAAGAGATACACAGATATACGTGGTTCACCCAGTTTGGGCTATGTCCACGAAGAAGCAACCAATCCTTATTTTTATATTATCCAACAAATTGAAGAGATACAACCTATAGAAGATCCGTTGTAACTCCGTCTTCACTCTCAATCTCCTCTCTCTTCCTCACTCAGAATATATATCTACATAGACACAATACAATTCCCTCATATATAGTGAGGGATTTCCTTCTAGGTAAAAAAAACCTAAACTAAACATCACTTCTACTGTCAGATCATCCGCCTAATGAACGAACCAAATTGACTAGAAATTACTAGACTTTTACAAGGCAATTTTACATCTATTTTTAGCTTTGGGGGTGGT
>APFE030562540.1:20260-52138 GCA_000404065.3 Pinus taeda
CATCATTTTTCCTTTTGAGATAAACACAATGATCAGAGTGACATCTAGTATAACCTTGTTCAGACATAAACCTGTCAAATTTTAGATACCACTGCCTTGGAGCCTATTTTAAGCCATACAAGCTTTTCTTCAACCCGCACACTAGTTTCTCCTTCCCTTTTACCTCATATCCTTGTGGCTGCTACATATATATCTCTTCCTCCAAATCCCCATGGAGAAAGGTTGTTTTTACATCTAATTGCTCAAGATGTAAATCTTCAGCAGATACTAGACTTAGAATAGTTCTAATTGAAGTCATTTTCAAAGTCCATACCCTTTTTCTGTGTAAACCATTTCACCAGAAGTCTAGCTTTATACCTTTTTCTACCTCCATCTTCTTCCCTCAACTTGTAAACCCATTTATCCTGCAATGTTGTTTTACTTGCAGACAACCTGACTAAGTCCCAATTTTGGTTGTGTGCTAAGGAGTCTATCTCTTCTTTCATGGCTTGCTCCCACTTCTTTCTCATTTCTACCTCCACTGCCTCTTCATAACATTCTGGTTCACCAGAATAAGTCATCAGTACATAATATAACAAAGGCGAGTACCGTTCAGGGGGTCTACTTATCCTGGTAGATCTTCTAAAACCACTTTCAGGTGTTTGAAGTTCCTGTTGTTGTTGTTGTGGTTATTGTTCTACCTATTGATCATTATGATTTTCAAGCACCATCACTTTTCCTGTGATATCGTCAAGCACTGTGTATTCTCTGTTTCCTTTTCCCTGTTTCTTTTCTTGCAGCTGATCCCTATACAAAACATTTTCATTGAATAATACATCTCTGCTCCGAATGATTTTATGTTTTTCATCATCATAAAAGTGATAACCAAAATCATTAACATCATATCCAATAAAGGCACTTTCTTTGATTTTGCCTCAAGCTTTGCTCTATTTTCTTTATTAATGTGGACAAAGGATTCACAACCAAAAGTCTTTAAAAAGGAGTAGTTTACCTTTTTACCTGTCCATGCCTCCTCTGGAATACCACCATCCAAGGAAATTGAAGGCCCTCTGTTTATTAGATAAACAACAGTATCTGCCAAAATTTTAAAGGCAGTCCTGCATGCAATCTCATGCACCTTGCACGCTCCATGATTTTTTTGATCATCCTTTCTGACACACCATTTTCTTGTGGTGTTCCTGGAACTGTCTTCTATGTACAAATTCCATTCTTTGAATAGTACCTATCAAACTCTTTGCTGCAATATTCACCTCCATTATCTGATATGAGACACTTCAACCTTTTCCCTATATCATTTTCAACCAAAGCTTTTCATTTCTTGAAAGTATCAAATACATCAGATTTATTTCGAATATAATAAATCTGGGTTTTTCTGGTTGCATCATCAACAAAAGTAACATAATAACAAAAGCCACCAAGAGATGATACCTGAGCAGGTCCCCATACATCTGTATGCACAAGCTCTAATTAATCACTCTTCTTTTCTTTCCCAACTCTAAGGAATCTCGCTCTCTTCTATTTTCCATAAACACAATTCTCACATAATTTTAAATCAACATGCTTCAAACCTGGCAACAAATTTCTTGAGTGAAGAATCTACATCTCCTTCTCACTCATTTGCCCAAACCTATGATACCACAATGCCATATATTCTCCTGCAAAGGTTAACGCATTAACAAAATTAGAAATACCATTGCATAAGTACAATGTACTAACCTTTTCTCCTTTCACTATTACTAGGGATCCTTTAGTGACCTTCCAGGTTTTATCTGTGAAAGCAGTTACACAACCTTCACCTCCCAATTGCCCTGTTGAAATCAAGTTTTTCTTCATATCTAGAACATACCTTACCTCCTTCAATAACCATTGATTTCCATTCTGTTGTTTTATGAAAACTGTACCCATTCCAATGATTTTACAGGGTTTATCATCACCCAATCGAAGCTGTCCAAAATCTCCTTGAACATAATCATGAAAATTTTTCTTATCAGGTGTAGCATGGAATGAGGCCTTTGAATCTACCACCCAGGCATCAATAATATTTTCTAATGAAAGAATCAAAGCATATTGCAACACATCACTTGTTACATTCACTTCATGATTAGTTTCTTGTTGTGTGTCTCCTTCTTTTCCCTTCCCAGACTTGCAGTATTTCTTCAGGTGTCCTTTTTTCCCGCATTTCTAGCACACTATTCCCAAATTGGACTTGGATCTTCCTTTTCTTGACTTATTGCGATATCCTGGGCTCTTTCGTTTTTCGATTTTTCTTCCCCTAGTCTCTACAGTCAAAACATTGCTTGATGTCTCATAGAAGCTTTTCCATCGCATTTCCTCGCTAAGATTTGCATCGACAACATCATAAAACTTTAAAGTACTAGATCCAAAGATAGAGTTACTAATGGCCATAACTAAGCCATTCCAACTTTCTGGCAATGAACACAAAAATAACAGAGCCCTAACTTCATCATCAAAATTTACCCCTTCAAAACTTAATTGACTTGTAACTGTATTAAAATCATTTAAATGGTCTGTAACAGATCCACCTTCTAACATCTTCATATTAAATAAATGCTTCATAAGAAATACCTTATTTGAGGCCGAGGGTTTTTCATATAGTTTGGCCAATGCCGACATTAAACGCTCTGCTGTCATTTTCTTTGAAATATTAAACACTACCGATGCCACTAGGCATAGCCGTACTGTTCCAAGTGCCTTTCTGTCGAGAATATCCCATTCTGTGTCTATCATACACGTCGGCTTCTTTGTCTTTCCTCTCAATGGTAGGTACAAATCTCTCTGATATAGATAATCTTCCACTGCATCCTCCACAACTGGTAGTTTTGGCTGTTGATTGTTTCGACCCTAAACCTACCATATTCTGCCATTGCTCCCACTCAAACATGGAACCCTTCTCTCCTGCGAGTTTATCAGCCAAATAGACCTTCGGCTCTAATACCAGTTTTTAGAAAATTATATATTATAGAGCAACGGAATACATAAAATATCGCAGAAATATAAACACAAAAAACATAGAAAACAAGAGAGACACAGATATACGTGGTTCACCCAGTTTGGGCTACGTCCATGGAGAAACCGCCAGACCTTCTTTTTATATTATCCAACAAACTGAAGTGATACAACCTACATTAGATCCAATATAACTCCCTCTCCGTTCTCAATCTCCTCTCTCTTCCTCACTTAGAATAAAAATCTACATAGACGCAATACAATTCCATCACATATAGTGAGGGGTTGCCTTCGAAGGGCAAAAAACCCCAAACTAAACATAACTTCTACCATCATATCATCCGCCTAATGAATGACCCAGATTGACTAGAAATTACTAGACTTTTACAAGGCAATTTTACATCTATTTTTAGCTTTGCTGGGGGACCATTGGCCCCCAGACCCCCTAGTTGGGGGGGATCGGCGCCCCCAAACTCCTGCGGGGGGAAAAGTCCCCCCCTGCACGCCCCCACTTAGAGGCATGTATAGTCTTCCTGGGGTATACATCTGGTTGAGACATTTGAATACAGAAGATAATCAGGCTCCATAGCCAACAACAATAAAAAAATTTGATAGCAGAAAACTCCTTAGATATATTACTATTTCAGAAGCTGACCATTTACTGGTCCTCTTGGACAATATTCCCCATTCATTTCTTTGAGTAGAAAAGCATTTTTCCCTCTATATGTAGCAATTTTATATGGTCCCTTACACAACTTCTCGAACTTGCCATTCTTTCCTTTATCCTCGTTTCTTGCATTCCATCGTAACACTATGTCTTCAATCTAAAAATTGTCTGCGTTTGCCTTCCGATCATAAATCTTTTTAATTCTCTCCTGAAACCTGAAGGTATTCTGAAAAACTTCCTCTCTTGTATGCTATAAATGGATCATTTGACTTGTTCTCCACTGAAAATGATCTTCCTCACTTCCAGCTTCCTGTAAAATTTTTACAACCGGGACTGCAAGAGATGATGGGAATACCGTGTCAATAGTGTATACAATCTCAAATGGAGACATACCTATGGACCCCTTTTGACTCACCCTATCAGCCCATAGTGCATTAGTGAATTTTTTATGCCGTTTCTTCTAATTGGTTTCCAACAGTTTTTTAATGATGTTAACCAATGACTTGTTTGAGGATTCGGCCAATCCGTTACCTTGTGGATAATATGCAACAGAATGTCCTAAGGTAATTTTATATTTGTTGCAAAATTAAATCATCTTTTTGGACTTGAAAGTTACTACGTTATCTGTAATAATTTTGTTAGGATAGCTAAAATGTGACAAAATATTTGTTTCACGAAACTGAATTACTACCAAGTTTGTGGCTTGTCGAGTGGGGATTCCCTCAATCCACTTTGTGAAATAAACTGTCACTATAAAAATCCACTTGTGCTAAGTTAAGGATGTGGGATGAATCTCTCAGATGAAATCAAGGCCCCATTGCTGAAATGGTACACTAACTTCGACTGGCTTGAGAGGTAAAAGCTGCAACTTTCTTCTTCCCTGAAAACTCTGGCATTCATGACAGCTTGTGACAGTTTTGTAAACATCGGCAAACAAGGTAGGCTAGTAGTAACCTGGTCTCAAAATTTTGTTATCCGTCGTCTTCCAAAATAAGTTACCACCACAATATCCCTTAAAAAAATCACTCATGACCTACTAGGCTTCATCTTCAATTAAGCAATTTAGAAAAATGCCTCTGGGATCCTTCCAATAAAATGCATTGTTCAGAATGAAAAATCTAGCAACCTTAAGTTTTAGAGCTATACCTTTATTTTTAGCCATCCCCGATGGGGGAGAAAGATGCTGAAGCATGTACACAATATCTGAATACCAAGGAGATTGGAGAAAAATTTCAGATACCTGAATCAACGAACTATCGTCTTCTTCTTTAGACATGGCTACAATAAGATTTATATCTAATGCATGTAGGTTGGAATCTGCCATTAACTTTTTTGGACCCTGCCCCTTGATTAGCCTTGTAGGTTTTATCTCCAAGTCATATTCTAGCAATGTTGTGATCCATTTTCTCGGCCTTCCTTCTGGATCTATTTGTACCAAAACATCTTTAACTGCTACATTAGGGACATAAGCAAGGATACGAGAGTGCAAAATATAATCTCGGAAGTCTTTCAAAGATTTAACTAAGGAAAGAGCTTACTTCTCAATGATGTTGTATTTCAAGGTTGTATCCCTAATTGTCCTACTAGAAAAGGCAATTGGTTTTTCTAGCTGATCTCTTTTTTGCACTAGGATTGCTGCCATGGTATGTTTAGAAGCGAATGAAAATAATATGAAATCTTGTGAATAATCTAGACTGATCAAAATCAATGCTGAAGATAGAGCCAACTTTACCAGGTTAAAAAATTTCATAGCATCCTCAGTGCACTTGACCACACTATCCTTCTTCGACATATTAGTAATTTCCCTCAAGTGTTCAGCTCGATTAGGCACAAACCGACGTAAAAAATTCATCTTACTGTTAAACGCTTGGATCTCTTTCTTATTTCGTGGAAAATATATGTTATGTATAGCTTCCACCCTTGCAGGATCGATGCAATTTCCTTCCTTTGATATTATGTGACTGAGTAGCTTCCCTTCATCCATAGCAAAAAGGATCTTTTGGGGATTGAGTCATATTCCATATTTTCTGCAACACTAAAAAACAATTTTTAGATGGTAAAGATGCTCTTCATTTGAATTTGGAAAGACAATCAAATCATTAAGATATACTACTAAAAACACATCTTTTTCATTTACGAAGGCAATGTCCATGGCACACTGAAATGTTGCTCCAACATTCTTTAAACCAAACAACGTCTTGGCATAGTGGAATGTTCCCCAAAGAGTGGTGAATGTTTTCTTCTCCCTATCATCTTCATGCACCAAAATTTGATTGTAGCCTGAATATCCATCGAGCAACGACATAAAAGATGCTCCAACTACTATTTGGAGAATGTGCTCCATTTTTGGCAGCAGGTAGTTATCCTTTAATGACACCTTATTCAAATTTCTGAAGTCTATGCACAATCTGATCTCACCTGTCCTCTTCCTCATAGGAACTAGATTGGAGATCCAATCTGAAAATCTAATCGAAATGATTATACCAGCCTTGTACAACCGATTTACCACTTTTTCTATTGACAGCAACAACTTCGGATTTATCCTTCTTAGCTTTTCATGGAATGACTTTTGATTTGGCTTAATAGCAATTATATGCTAGATTATATTTTTGTCATACTCCTTTAAGTCTATATAGTCCCAAGAAAATACATCAGAAAATGAAGATAGTAAACCAATGTATTTAGCTTTTACCTAAAGAGATAATTCCTTTGAAAACTTCACCATCTTTGGATTCCCGACTGTTCCAATATTTACATCTTCAACACCCTTAAGAGTCATCACTAAGCTTGGATTTTGGGCTACATCATCTTGATCAAATAGTTCCTCTAAAGGTATAAGACCTTTAGGAATAACATTATCTTTCAACTGCAATACTTCCATTTGATTTACCTCCATTTCTGGTTCACCATCATCTCGCTCACCATATATAGAGGTGTCTTTATACTTGCCTTCATTTTGTAGAAAATCATCAATTTCTTTGTCATCCTAAAACACCTGCCAATATCTTAGATTATCAGGAACAACTGGGTGATGCTTCACATGAATTTCAAACTTATTGTTTGAATTCATTGGGATCTTCAAATTGCTTGCAGCTGTAGCAAGAGAATCCGCAATGACATTTCGTGTACGAGGGACACATGTCAAGATAAAATCTGGAAACATCCTCAAGATATCTAAAACTACATTACAGTAAGCCCTCATTCGCAGATGTTTGGCTTGGTATTCACCCTTAACTTGTTTTATTGCTAACTTTGAGTCTCCATAAATAGAAATTCTCTTTGCATTCAACTTCTTGAGTGTCTTCAACCCTGCAATCATTTCCTCATACTCGGCTTCATTGTTAGAACAATCGAAAGGCAATTTATATGAAAAATTCTTACATTTCTTAGGACTTATTTGGTAGGAAAAGAGGGTTGTGTATCCAGATCCTAATATCTACAACATCCTTACCTACTGCTCCGTGGAAATTGATACTCCATAAACCAACTTCTTCCTCCAAGTGCTGGAATTTTGTCTGCTCTTCTACCTTTGGTTGTTGTCCATCAATTTTATGTTGTTGGCGGAACGTAGACTACTCAGCGGTACTTGCAAGCTTTTGTCTCTCTTGATCAAGTGCTGCCCTGAAATTTTCTGTTATCTCTACAACATCTTCCACTTCAACTAACTGGCTATTTACATCATTAAAACCACTATTTAAATAAACAACAAAAGATTCTACATCTGTATGTACAAAGTTAATTGGATGGTTCAAAGGTTTCTCCTTGCTTGTGATCATATACTTCATCTTCTTCTCCCTATATAATTTTCTCAACTAACCAAACATAGGAATAGTGGCATATGAGAAATCTAATTGCAATTTCCATTTCAGTTTTGTACCCTATGACCTAGATAAAAGCATGCCAAATCTAGGGGGAATGTCTGCCCCAACTACATCTATGAGAACTTTCTTTGTTGGAATCTAATCTAAAGTCAGAACCAAATCCTTGGTGAGACCAATACATCTGGTCCTACCGGAATCAAAAGAATAAAGATCATGATATTTACAAGTGATGTCGAGACCCAATCCTTCCATAATTGCCTTTGGCATCAGATTGTGGGATGCTCCTGAATCAAACATGGCATTGTGCAAGACATACTCATGCAATATAAGGCTGATGTAAAACGGGGTACTTCACTATCCTCAGATTGGCCTTCTAATGCAGGACCAAAAATAAGCTCGGGTTGGTCATCCTCCACATTAACCATATCAGACAGGGGATCTACATTCAAAATATTTGACACTTGACTCTTAGAACTGCTATTCGTCATTAATTCTGTCAGAGGTATTGGCACTTTTAACTTAGTAATATCATTCTCTAAGCTAAAGGCTATAATTTTATCTACCTCTTTGACCGAAGAATCCTTCTTTTTAGGATTTCCTTTGCTGTACTTGGCTGATTTGTCTTCTCATTTGTATTTCACTTTGCTGGAAGTAGGATCTACTAGCTCCTTTCCCTTTTTCTGAACATTTGAAGATTCGTTCTTAGGCTGTGCTGCTTCCTTTCACTTTTGGACCGGATTGATTGGTACATCCCTGCTCCTGAGTGAATACTGTCTTTGTTGCGTTGTCAATGCATTCATATATCCCCTCTAATATTCATATGATTCTTCTTCCAAGACTATTTCATTAGCTAGTATAAAATCGTCATCTTTCTGTACAACTGGGATCTCTAAATATTCCTCATCCTATGTGATATAGATAGGCAACCCATATGCTGTAAAAAAGTGATTTTCCTCTCTTATTGGATCTTCATCATCCTCTAACTCTAGGCCATGCACATAATTCTGCTGTAGAGGTGTTTTGATTTGCTGCTATGATGATTAATCTTGTGCTCTTTACTCTCGTTGTTTGATCCTAAACTGTGGTTGCTGCTGGCCGTGGAAATTTGGGTTTCTGATTGGTGCCTTGAGCTTATCTGCAATTGTCAATTTGTCAAACATTTTCTCAATTTTATGAAGAAAATGACCATCCTTTACATCTGAGGAAGAAGCCTCTTCCTTTATGGTCACTTTATTTTTTATCTTCATCCTAGCTCTTTTAGCTAGCATATTTGCCTCCACACTCACATCATTTTTCTGCATATCCTCCAATGTAGTAGGATCTCGTTCTCTCAATTGGTATGCCATGTCAGGATCAAAACCATCGGGAAATTTTATCAAAGCCAACCCCATTGGTGGCTTGATATCAGCTAGAATAGCATTATAGATAGTATTGAATCTCACACAATAATCCTAAACACTTTCACTAGCATTCCTCTTCATATTTTCGTACTCGGAAAGAATTTGGAGTGGATTTTTCTTTATCTCCCAATGATCCAAGAATTACCTGTGGATAACTGGCAATTTATTGATAGTTCCCGCGGGTAGTGCTCTGAACCACTTCAGAAACTCGCCTCCAAAAATTTGCACAAATAATTACATGGTCACATTTTCTTCATCTATCTCATGAAGATAAAAGAAGTTGTTCATCCTTTCAACATGCTACTACGCTATGATACCTTGAGTAGAATCAAACAACGATATCTTACTTTGGTAATTAGTAGGCATAGAATCCAAGTTCTGTGGGAAAACGGGAGGTGCATATCTGGTAGCCATTGCTCAAGGTGGATTGGAAACTAGCCTTGGGGAAATAGGAGGATATATAAAAACAAGGGCAGTCGATGTGATAGCTGTTTGAGGTGTTGAAGGAGGAGTAGAGGTGATATATCTCTGATCAGATATTATAGGTTGAATGGGAAAGGTAGGGATAAAATGAGGTTGAGAATGAACCTTATAACTAGATGAGAAATCAGATGGACCAAGAGTAGTAGATGTTGATTCTAGAAGCTCAGGGATATTGGTAGCTACAATGGATGATTGAAGAGTATTTAGGACATAATCATCAATTGATCTATCCGCATTTCATTTTCAAGGTCTTCAACAAATTGCGGATTTAAAACAACATCATCAATCACACTTTCAGATTTGGTTTCAAACAAAGAAAGATCAAAATGTTTGTCAAAAGGGAGATCTTCAAGATATTGAAACCCGACTGGGCAGGAATGAGATCTGAAAACCAGTCTAGGACTCAATGAACTTTCTTGCCTGATTATTCTTGGAATGAGATTAGGATTTTCAAACACGGGAGGAGGATCAAGATCAGGATTGGCCCTCATGTATCTTCTTGAAGCCAGTGTATTTGGTTTTTTGCCAAAATTCAAATGGACATTACAATTTTTTCAGCCTAATGAATTCTAAACCTATCATCCAAAAGTCTAGAATTTTGGTTTAAAAGTACTAGGGTAATATATTTCAGTTCTTCCCAAGTATGGTCACCACTATGTTAGGGCCTCGATCTACCTCAGGATAAAGTAAGGCAGGTCTAGGGTAACATCAAACCATGCTTAACTTGGTAGCTAGTCCTACCAGGTCGGGAGAAGGCTCTCTCCTTGTCAATCTCAATTAGGATATTAGAAATTATGGCTTGAGATGACTGAACTTAATGTATATTTTAGGCTAGGTATAATAGCTCAGGGTTTCTGGTTTAATTTTTTAGGTTTTGGTTGCTGGATCAATTGGAGAAGGCAGATTGGGTCCAGGAAATCAACTCAGGGATATAGTCATGTTCTGCGGGGTGAGGTAGACAAGGGTTTATGTACTAGAAATGGATTAAGATGGTAGATTAAGATATCTAAGGAGTTGAGGAGGGCATAAAGAAACTATGAATACTCTTCAAATAGTTGAAACATTGAAAACCAAATGCATTCCCAAGACAAAGCACAGTAGTGTATTTTGTCCATTCACCTTGATTCATTTAGTTTTAGAAGAGAAGGATGGATTTCGATACATATAGAACATAATAAGAGACTCATTACAAAGAAAAAGCAATACATAAACTCACTGTCACAAGAATCCCACAAAAATAGCTGTGAAACCTGGTTTTATTCCTTGCCAAACTGTTGATACAAATGTTTAATGAGTGCCACCACTTCTACCAAAGTCCAACCTTTACAAATGAATAAGAAATTACATAATATAGGCAAGGAAACCACTCACGCTAGCTATCAGGGTCGAATCCATGAGAAAAGGAGTGGTTTCAACCATATCTAAACTAGGAACACAAAGGTAGGTAGTGGAACACCTTGCCTCTAAAACTTAGGAAACCAATTCATTACAGCTCAAAACCACTTGGAACTTGATGTATCTACCCTATGAGGTGATTTTAATCTATATTTACATCATATTACATCATTTACCATTCAAAATTTACCAAGAAAATTAGAAGAAGTCAACTACCGAAGAAACTAGGCGAAATTTGACTTTTAGGCAAAATTGACAATAATTTGCCTGATGTGCAGCACCCTTAGCATGATGCATAGTGCCGCTTTAGGGAAGCTTTTGGAGGCCTTCCACTCATCCAAATCAGGCCTACGATGGCTTGTTGGAAAGCTCTACTTGTCTAGTTTCAAAAACACTTTTAATTGTCTGAGTTGGAGTTAATCTGACCCTCCAAAATATGATTCTCCCAAGACTACTTCCTGTGGGTCCAAAAAGTGGCAGAGAGGGCATTTTTTTGGGTGTTTTTTTCCCTTTTGGTGGCCGAGATCTTCTCCAAAATCGATGAAAGTTTTTGGGTTTGCTTATTTTTTTATTCTAAATCCAAACTATAAGCCATTTTTCAAGAGGATGCACCAATTCAATGCACAACGCGCCAAAATTTCCTGTGTTTCTATTTTGAAAAGTGCAAAACAGACAACAAATTTCCAAAATTTCCTCAAATTTGGTAAGGGGCAACCTCATTAAGTTGTTTTTTGTGCTAATGAAGCTTCAAACAAGATTTTGAGTTTATCATGTTTTTTCTTGGCCCTCAAGGCTCTCCTTAACCTAGCTTTTAGCCTCTTTACCCTTGTTTTGCAAATCTTGTTTCGAGTTAAGTAATGATAGGGCATATGGCGCATCATTTTCTTCTCTTTGTTGGCTTTCTCAAGCAACTTCTCAAGGTGAATGTTCACCCTTTCCAACCATGTCTCTTGGTCATTCTCAATTTCTTGCTCAAGGGAGGTCATCTCGATCTTTGTTTTCTTTGCCTCTTGCTTATCTTCCCTAATCATATGCAGCTCCATAATAGCTTGCTTATCTGTAAATTGTTTTTTCTCCTGCTCAAGATAGTTGATGATCCATTTAGCTCTCTCAAGGTTAACTGATAAGGCTTGAATTTCAGCCTCCTTCTCTTTGATAATCATGTCCTTGAGTCTTGAGCTTTGAGAGCCCAAGTTAGTGACATCCTCCTCAATTAAAATAAACTCTCTATCTTTCCCTTCAGTAGGGCTCTCCTCATGCATCCTTTGCTTTCCTTGTCTCTACTCTTTGACTATTGGCCAACCTGCATAGCTGGAGAAGAAGGTAAAGCCCCTTCCACCCTTAGTGAAGATAGAATTTGCATGTGGTCTAGTGAAGAAGACGAGACCCCTTCCACCCCCGGTGGAAATAGTACTCAACTGGCAGCAACAAAAAGCTTCCTTGTGCCTCTCTCATAGGTGACAAACACAAGAACCTCCTCTATTTTATGTTTATACTCCTTTTGTTGCCCGGAAGGTTCACCTTCCTCTTGGGGATCTGAAAATATTTGAGGCCTCTTGAAGCACTCATGGGCAATGAAAGTTTCCCATGGCATTCCAAACTAAGTGAGCTAATGCAAAAAAATAATTTTGATGACAGAAAAATGATAAATGCTATTGAGATAGTGTGGATATGGTTTTCTCTTTGTAATGAATTTCATCCTCTGTATGTTTTTGCATATAAAATAAGGGATGCTCATCATTCTAACCCTGGTGAAGTGCATGAGCAATCTGATGTGGTAGGCATAAAGTGTGGAGAACCTACCCTCACATGTAAAGTATTTAATGATAAGTTTCATGAGTGGAACATACCTGTCCTCCAAGAATCTAAAAGGAAACACCTTGTTGAGCTTGCCATGGTACTTGGCCTTGATATAAGTCTCATAATACTCCCTGTTGATATTTTGCCTTTTGTTCCATTTTTCCCCTACATCCAGAATTCATGTGGCCTTTGCAATAATAGTGGGTGAAAGAGTGAAATTTACCCCAGCAAGATGTACCATATTCTTATCCATGTTTATCACAAACTCCCTTGCTAACTCATGGTGAAATTTGACCCTCTCAACCATTTCACAAAACTCAAAATAGGACTGATATCTAAAACATGTCATGGCTAGCGGACAAGCAAGGAGTTCACTCATGTTGATAGGTTCCTCCCTGATGATTTTTCCTCCTTTGTGAGGCTTCCTTGATTGCACATTTCTTTCTCTTGAGCTATCACTAAGTGAGTCCTCTCAAAATATGATTCACTACCTCTTTCCATGCTTGTCTCTATGAGATATTGTGGTGATGATATGGTGAATAATGGAATAGGTGGGACAGAAGGGTCAGTATGAATAGATTTTGTAAATGGAACAATGGTAATGAGATGGGGTAGGGGAATGAAGGGAAGGATTTGGGTAGTAAGGGTTTTGATGGAGGGAGTTTAGCATTTGATAAAGGGGTTAGTTTTAATAGGGAAAAGGGGAAAGGGAATATGAGTGAAGTGAGATAGGATTAAAGGGTAGGTTTAGGGTAAGTGAAAATAGGAATACTCATACAAAGGAGAAGATTTTGCAGTGGTGACAAATAAAATAGGAAAACACACTAGGCTTTTGAGTCTTAGGAGATAAAAATATAATTGAAGCATAAAAACCCTAACTAGGCTCCAAAGTGAGTCTACTTACTTGTTAAGAAGGCAAATGAAGCATTTGGGAGGATTTGAGATGAATTTGTTTGGTTTTGAAGCCTCACTGGCCAATGCGCAATGCACTGAGCCCAATGCGTAGTGCCTGACAGATGTGTAGTGCCAGTGTATTTTTACATAGGAAAAAGCTACCTGATGCGCAGCGCCCCTCTAATGTGTAGCATTGACCCTCTGATGCATAGTGCCAGACAAGTTTGCACCAGATTTACAATTTCTTCCTGTTTTCCTTACTCTTCCCTCAAAACATGATTTTGGCTCTCCACTTGGCTTTTTTCACAATAGAATGACTTCCTATCATGATTTTCTTTTATACACCTTACATTTTAATATCTGTTCATTTCCAACCCACTTTTCTAAAGTATTAGTCACTTTATAAATACTCTGCTTTTTAGTTTGAAATTTGACTCTTTTTCTTGGCAATTTGATGGACTGATGTCTTGATGCTTTTGTTTTTGTAGTGGCAGCAGTTGGCAAGGTGACCAGGAACAACTGCTGAGTGATTATTACATATAGAAACAATTAAATTACATAATTTTTTTACAAAAATGGAACAATACTTTGTTTTTACCTCAAAGTAGAGTTTTGAGGTGAAAAAGATTTATTGAGCATATCGGAAGTAAACTTGTGACTTTATGAACCTTCATGTGCTTGCTGACCTCTTTAGTTGAGCATGATTGACAAACCCTAAGACCTTTTGGGACTAAACCTCAGAGCTAGTTGTTATACATGAAATGAAACAAGATGACTGTGAATGACTAAAAAAATATGTGTAAACAGGTCAACAGGTGGATGTCATGAGGGAAACTGACATGAAACCACTACCATCAGTTGATCCATGACCTAATGGAATGTAGCTAATCGAATGAGACACCTAATATGCATGCAAAAGAGAAATTTTATCATTGATGGAAGTGTGAAGACATAGACACTAACAAGGACTATAGTACTTGGGTTATAATTTATTATCCTTCTTAGCTTGTTTGATGGAAATTTGTTTGTATGGTTCTAGAAGTGAAAATACCGAGTCACCTACATCAAAACTTCTTTCAATGTAAGGTTGATTAGCTTATTGTTTCATTCGATTATGTGCTAGAGTAAGGTTATCCTTTAAGAATTGTATAACTTGTTGTTGATGATTGATGAAATATTCTACTGCTTGAACATTAGAATTTTCTCTTAAATATGATGCGATAGATGGTGGATGATATCCATAAAGTGACATAAATGCGGTCATTTTTGGTGCAATATGGAAGGAAGTGTTACACCACCATTTAGCTAGAGGTAACCACTTAACCCATTGTGTTTCATTATCATATATAAAACAATGAAGATATCCTTCCAATTTTTTTTCACTATCTTAGTTTTCCCGTTATATTGAGGCTGATAATATGATCTATGAGCTAATTTAGTACCAAGGCAAGAAAATAATTCCGTCCAAATATTTCTTGTCAAAATGGGATCTCTGTCATTTACAATAATATTTGGGTTTCGATGTAGATTTTCAATTGCTTCCATAAATGCAATAGAAACTATAATAGATTTAAAAGTATGATATTATGCACAAAAGTGCGCATACTTGGTATGTCCATCAACTACCTCCATGATGAAACTCTTTCCTTCATATTTGGGTAAACTTACAATAAAATATGTTGAGATCTCCTCCCAACACTGACTTGGAATGACTAAAGGTTGTAACAAACTCGGGGTCTTAATTATATCAACTTTATTTTGTTGGAAAACCAAACATTCTACCACATACTTTTGAATATTAGATTAAGGCCATCCCAAAAAAATCCTTCTTGACCCTGTGGGAAGTTTTTAAAAATGTTGAGTGCCTTCCTATGGAGGAGGTGTGAAATTAAAAAAGAATATTTTTCTTGATTTGGGAGTCCTTACAAAGAATAAGAAATATTTGTACCATAATGAATCATTTTTCCATTTGAATATATCATATGTACTGGGATCTCCCTGCAACTTTTCAATGAGTGTCCACACGTCTTCATCATTCTTCCATTCATCCCTTGCTTTAGTTATCCAATTAGGTTGGATAATAGAAATGACACAAAGAAATGCTTCCACATCCTCATCCTTTCTTGAGACTACATCTGCAACCCCATTTTGCTTCCCTTTTTTCTAGATGATTTAAAAGTCATAACCCAACATGACCCTTTTTTCTTCTCTTATGAATATAATATTTGTTTTATGAAATTTAAGACCATCATGATTTGTTTTTACCTTGAAGTGTCTTCCCATTAGGTAAGGTATCAATTGTTTTAGTGCATGTAGTATTGCCAACATTTCTTTCTCATAAATAGGCTTGTGTAAATACTTTCCTTTGATTGGAGGACTTTCAAAATCAATGGATCTTCTTTCTTTCATAAAAAACACACCAATTCCATTTCCTGAGGCATCACATTCCACAATAAAGGTTTTTGTGAATTCTGGAATAGCTAAGATTGGTGGTTGGAAAATTTACTCTTTAAGATGTTTAAAGGCCTTAGTTGCTTTTGGAGTCGAACAAAATGCATCTTTCTTCAGTAATGTTGTTAGATGCACTATTATTCTCCCATAATTCTTAACAATCTCATGATAATACCCTGTGAACCCGAGAAATCCTCAAAGATGCTTTACGGTTGCGGTGATTTTCCATTCCTTAATGGTTTTAATTTTGTTAGTGTCCACCTTAACACCCTCCTGAGATACAATATGATCCAAATATTCCACCTCATATACTTCAAAGAAACATTTGGTGGTTTTTTAATATAATTTTTTCTCCTCCAATAGTTTGAGCACCCTATCAACATGTTGAACGTGATCCTTCCAAGACTTTATATAGACTAGTGTATCATCAAAAATTACTAACACAATTTTTCAAAGGAAGGGTTTGAAAATGGAATTCATGAAAACTTGAAATCTTGAAGGTGCATTAGTAAGGCCAAAAGGCATGATCAAAAATTCATAATGACCCTCATGAGTTATGAATGTTGATTTCATAATGTTTTTAGCCTTGATTTTAATTTAATGATATCATAAACGAAAATCCAACTTGGTAAAGTAAATTTCTCCATGTAATTCATCCAAGAATTCATCAATGACAGAAATGGGAAATTTATCTTTAATAATGATCTTGTTGAGCTCCCTGTAATCTGGGCACGTATGCCATGATCCATACTTCTTCTGCACCAATACTACTGGAGTAGAGAAAGAAATTTGAATAGGTCGAATTATACCAACCTCTAGCATTTTTGTAACCATATGTTCAATTTCATTCTTCTGGGCATATGGATATCTGTAAGGTTTGATGTTTGGAGGAACATTTCCTAGAATCAAATGAATAGCATGATCATGATCACAAATAGGTGGTAGGCCTTTGGGAATCTCAAATACCTTGGAATGACTATCCAATACTTTTTGGAGATCTAGAGAAATAGATGATTTCGATGTTTGAACATCTAGTGAGCATAATTGTGCAATGACACCCTATTGTTATCTCTTCAGAATATTTGTCATGCCATTAGAGCTAATTATGTTTCCTAGTTTCTCTGCTATATCCCTTAATTCAACTTCCTTTCCTTCCAAAAAAAATTCAAGAAAATTTCTTGAAAATTAAAATATATCATCCCCAAATATTGTAACCATTGGACACCTAGTACAACATCAGCACCACCCATTAGAATGGAAATCATTGGACTATTGAATACATATTCCCCCATGGTTAACTTGATATTATGGAACCTTACATAGAAATATATAGTTCCTCCATTTGCAGCCATCGATACTCTGGTGTTGGACATAGAAAGCAATTCAATACCTTGGCCAACTTACAATGAATAAAATAATGGGTACCACCAGAATCAATTAGAACAATTACCTTTTTCTTCTTGCTTCATCGTTCTATCTTGAGAATTGAAGGTGTGAGAATTCCTTCCAATGCATTAAAATATATGTTTGGTTTCATTTCTTCTTTCTTGGGGATTGGTTCCTGGTGTATATCCTTATATTTTGATGTTTCTTGTTCATTTTCTTCCTCCTCTTTACAATCTATGTAAAATAAATTCTTCTTGGTGTACTTATGACCTTTAATGTATTTGCTATCGCAATTATAAAAAAAACATTTTTTTCTCTTTTTTCCTCCAATTTTCATGGTGTAAATCTTTTAGGTTGTGGAAGGCTAGGAGCAACAACACTTCCATATTTATAGTTGTGAGTGGTAGAATTCCTTGTTGCCATAATTTTTCTTTCAACGTTTCTTGCAACCCTGAATGCCTTCTCCAATGAATTAGGTTCGCAAAGGTGAACCTCATGATGGACGTTACATTTTAAATTCCCTATGAAGACATAAATTCTATTCTCCTCTAGAATATCAGTTACCCTAATATTTCATTTTTGGAAGCCTTCAATGTGCTCCACCATTAAACCCTTTTGTTTGAGATTTGTCAATTGGATGAATACAATATTTCTCTTTGTATCTTCATAATGTGTTATCATTTCCTCCATAAAAATTGACTAGGTGACAAGTGGTTTATGATAAAAGTCCATCTATATTTTACAAATTTATTTGGTTCTAAATATAAATATTGTGAGGGTTACACATCTTGTAGATCAAAATATTTCTCCATCTGTAGTATCCATGTTACCAGATCCTTGCCATCAAGCTTCCTCATATCTATATTTGGAATGTGGTGGTTCTTAAACCCCATATTGGAGTATTTAAAATCATAATTCATATTCCTTTTGTCCTCATCATGATTTTCATTGATTTCCTTGTCAGCATTGGGAAGCCTTTCTTGCAACAAACTTATCAACCCTTCTAACTTGACATTCACCACATGCATGTCTACCTTAAAACCGCCATGTTTCCTTTCATACCATCCATGTCAGGACCTTTTAAGCCATCCTTGTCATAATTTATTTTGTATTTTAAACCATCAATGTTTTCTTTTAATCCACCCATGTCCCCTTTTAGTTCATCTTTGGTTGCTCTTTGTGAGACCAAAATTTGTTGTACTTGGTCCCATAATTTTGATATAGCATGCTACATTTCATCCTCCTCATGCATCATAGTAGAGCTATCTAAGAGCTTAATGGGCATAGAATTTTTTAATTTGGGAGGAATTTTAGAACCCAATACTGATATATATGCTTCAATATGCCCTTGGAATCACTTCAAATTGATTTTTCAACAAAATTTATGTAATTTAAAAAATATAATACATAGCGTTTTCTTGCTATTAGGATCTCAATATTTAAATGGTTGTAACTTTTTAATTTTGGATGTCGAATGTTTGAAATTCCTTCTTGTGATATCCCTCTCAGTCTTCTTTCCAATGCACATGTCAGACAAAAATTGGATTCTTCAAGATAAGTTTATGCCAAATCTTCCATAATGACCTGGTTATGGAATGGTTCAGTAGAGCGAACTTGTATGTAATGCCACTTGTCATTGTTTTAGCTTTCCACCTTGAAATTGATACACAAGAAACTACAGTACATTTTTTTTGTCATATTTATGAGATTCCAATTTAAGCTTGAAGAGAAGGTTATGATGCTTTTCTCTTGGTCACTTGTTTGAGAATGAATTATGGAGCATGAAAAAACCCTAATTTCTTCGGACCATATCTCAAAAAATATAGAGAACCAATATCTAAAATTATGGCATGAATTTCACTAGCATTTCGGCACCACGTGGTCATAATTTAAACATTAGAATCTTCTGATAGAAAATTTATAGAGACAATTCCACGATGACCATTTTAAAAAAGTGAAACCCTAGAATCTAAAGTTATGATACAAAATGTTATGCAACTAGCTCACAAAATAGAAGAAAATATTGATCAATGACTTAAAAAATTATCCTCTTCTAGGGGGCAACCTCCTTTACATTACATAAATGAACAATTCTTGGATGATACAAATGATAATACCTCCTTGGTATATATAAGGGTTTAAGTGGTCACAATATAATCAAAGCCTACATATCAATAATAATGTAAGGGCACAACATTAACAACATGGGGGATAGATGGTGTTGGGCTTCATAATTTCCATAAATTCATTCCTTTATTTGTTAGTTTTCATACTATTTTCTATGTCTTACTGTAAATAGAACATGATAACTTATGTCGTATGGGTTTTAGTATTGTTTTGTATGGATTTATTGTTTTGTTATTTTATCAATGAATTTAACCGATAAAGCGCTATTTACGTACACATGGATTCTTATTCTAGGTAGAAACCTATTGATGCAATGGTGTTTGATGGTTCTTCCTAGAATGGACATAAGAGATTGGTAGCATGAGGATGTTATACTTTGTTTGTGTTGTAGCTTTGATACCAATTGTTCTAGATCTGACCCAGAAATATATGATAATAAAATAAACCTAAGAATAACAAGATCTGAATAGATATAAATGCTTCTTTATTATCAAACCCTTATGGTAGGGCAACACCTTTAGCCTCTGTTTGTGCTTGATTGTCAACCATCAACTGCTCATTATCTGATATGTCAGTCCCTAGAACATCTTCTGTGTCATCCTCCGTGGAATCTACCTGTTTATTGATGGAAATATCTTGTAATGTAATTTTCTTCTTCTTATACCAGAGCTTCAGGAATTTCTTCTGCACATTAATATTTATAGTACCCATTGATTCCATCCATGGGTATCCCAAAACAACATCCATATTATCTATCTCTGAAGTATAAAAATCACCATGCAACACATACTTATCCATAGAAATCTTCAAATCCTTATACACTTTGACATCCTCATCATCCACCTGTGTGTTTTCAATGTGTTTTGCAGGAACTTGCATTTTTTTTGTATCATGCACATCTTGAGACCAAAATTATTTATTTGATGCATCAAAGCTCATTCATTAACATCAATATTGGAGCTTTGACATCCCACAACATATCAAGGACTCTTAGACACATCCGGCTCAGCTATTCACGGGTATGTGGTTTCAACTTGTCTTTTTCAGCATTTTTGTCGCTTTTTATGTATTCACTTATGCGAGTGTTGTTTGTTTGATTTCTTTGAATACTTGTTGTCATTTACATATACACTAGCTTGTCCCAATTTTGTTCTAGTTTTTGTTGTTATCTCAATGTTGTCGCATGCATGAAATTGTTTTACATAGACGTTCACCCAACCGTCGAACTGCCTCACCCACATGCATGTTGATTTGTTTGTTGAATCTTTCATTCATGTTTTGTATGCATTTTCAATCACTTCTTCTATCAATTAGAGTCTCCATGGATTCACTTACTTGATTTCAGTCACCCATCGGCAAGTTGCGCCAACCTTGGACCAGGTTCTGCCTTCACCAGGGTTGCATTGCACAATTTGGGCAAGGAAGGCTCACCTTCCTCTCCAGATTTGCACATTCCTTCCCAACACTAGCATCCATGACTATTTTGCACCTTTATGGAGGAAAATGGTTTCTTGGCCCAAGAAATTGCACAAATATGTCCTTAGGACAGCAATGCTTCTAAGCTAGAATTGTGCATTACGCAATCCCATCAGTTAGTAGCCAGACTAGACTATGTAGTGCATAGTTCTAGCAGTCATCCAGTCTCCCAGTAGCTCAGATTGTGCCTTGAGTATTCTTGGCAGTCAGTCTCCCAACCTCCTAGCTGAAATTGCGCAACCTTCATGATCATTCACCCAGGTATGTTGCAAGTTAGTGCCCATGTTCATTTTGGTTTTTAACTGACAGATTTCATGGTATGAGTGTTGCCATGTCTCCAGGTATCGTAGGTATTCATCTACCTCTCAGTAGTATAGGTACAATGGTTTCCAAGGGAGCAAAGATGAGGACACCATTCAAAGCATGCTTAGGGATGTAGTTGATCAAGTGTTTATGAGCTAGCCTACTCATGAAAAAATCAAGTTGTTCGTAGACAAGGACATCAAGCAGGAACATCACAATGAGCAACATCATGAACAACCACTAAAGACAACATACCAAATGCAAGAAATGAAGAGGAGGGTCGTTGACAACATGGAGGCAGAACAAGGTTGCAAGCTCGAGCAGGTCCATTGATGGTGAAAGCAACTTTGGAGGCTCCAGCTATGGAGTGATGGTGCGACATGAAGATAGCACGAAGGCAAAAGATGTAACAAAGAAGGAGTTGCATGTGCTGAAGCAAAAACTCGAGATAAACATGAAGTTGCGCAGACTGACGAATGAGTTGTAGTAGGATCAAGAACAATAGTAGGAAAAATGTGCACTCACAGATGAAACTACACTAGGACAAGTTAAAGATCCATCCCAACAACTAATATGGAGAAACCATGGTGAACAATGCGGTTGATCACATGCAAGGGATTCAACAACATGCATGTCATTGTGCACACACATGCAATACAACCCATTCAACACACTCACCAAGGTGAAGACAAGAAGAAAGTCCAATTGGAGTTGAATGTGTACTTCGGCAAGTTGATGCGCATGACCACCAAAACACATTTGAAGAGCAACACTGACACTATGCATCAGTGTATTTTTGGTTCAATCACACCCAACAAGACCATGCACATGTTAGTATACGAGTTGGATGATGGGACCAAACCAATTCACCAGTTGCAATGAAAGGAAGAGTTCGCTTTAGCAAGAATTCACCATGAGGTGCATGCACACCATCACGGATGACCAAGATAGGAATCAACTCACCAGTTTCAACATCACAAGAATGTTAAAGAGTTGGTCTCATCATAGTGGACTGAGTGTCAGTGATTTCTTGCAGGGCTTTCTCAAGCCATGTTGTCTCACATGAGTACATGTGCATTGTAATGTTGAGTCATGTCAAGTGTTAACAGTTGGATGTAACAGGCAAGAGTAGGTGAAGAGTCATGAGAGTAGTTGAACTGACACAAAGGGGAATGTTAAGGGTCACCCCACCCTTTCCTATAAATAGTCCCTCATAACTCATTGTAAGGGCTTTTGGTCAGCCAAGCTTCTACTAAGACTACCTTCAAGAAGGCTTGGACAATATTGTAATGCACCTTGGTTACTCCACTGCATGGAGCTAGTACATCTCTTTGGAGGAGTAGGTGGATGTGGCTATAATGTTCCACTATTGGGGCTAGCAAGTTTACATGGATGTATTATATGATTGTGACTTACACTTCTTTATATAATAAGAGCCAACACACTTTCATTTATATGTTGTTATTGTAGTTGGACTATTCTCGTTGCCTTAATGATATATGTTGTTTAACTTACGTAATTGTGTATGAACTAATCTTTATGCAATTATATGAATCATGTTGTTAATGTGTTTCATATGTTATTAATGTTGTCACCATCCCTGTACACTGCTTTGGCGGACATCAAACATACCTTTCTCATGAAACTTTCTATACCAACCGTCACACTCGTCTTGGACTGATCCATGAGTGATGTTCATGTTATCTTACCTTATATGTTGTGACTACCGCATCTAAGTTATCTGCTCCACTAGAAGTTGTGCCTGTCCTTTGTGTGATGTATTCCTAGCTGAGTTGGGATTGATCCCTTTCAACCTGGAACTCACCTTCAACTTCCTCTACCTTCGAAGTGTTGGAACCTCTTGTACACATTCCTTAACTCTATGCATCAGTCACACCCTTGCTACTGACAGAGTTATGTTACATGCCTCTGTGTGACATCGCAATCAAGGCATTACCTTATGACCCACTACTGGGACTCCTATACCAAATGGTCTAAGGTCTAATTGGGACTTCTTGCCTAGGAGATCCCCTGATATGTAGGTGGGTCTAGCCCCATCAACATTTCTGGTGCTAGAAGGAGGGCCTGATGACAAGCAGTGTCCTCTCATCCAGTTCTGAACCTTTGCATATCTTTCATGGAGTCTTGCATTATTCTTCCCTCGAGGTGTTTTTTGAATCATGAAGATATCTCCATTTCGAGGAAGCTATTTGATCTCTTGTCCACTCACACATACGATGGTGAAGGTGAAGTGGCCTATCTTGAAGACTTACATAACTTTCTTTCCATAATTCATGAGGAAGATGAGTTTACTAATGAATAGGTCAGTCTTTTGCTTGCATTCACACTTTGTGAATCTCCATTCCATTGGGTGCTTAGCTTATCGGCTAACATAATGCACTCATTGAGCACTTCTGTGATCTTATTAGAGACACGTTCTATAATTTTGATCCATACCATCTTGACGAGAAACTATTACAGCAATGGAAGGCTCCACGTGAATCCGTTATTGATTATTGGTAGTGCTTCCGTGACTTGTAGTTTCAAGCTTCGAGGAGCCAGATGAAGTTCACTTATCTCTGGGATTGGTTCGAGTACTACCTTAAGAAATCTTCCCCTCCCAAGAGAAATCTTGATGTCAAGCCTCACTCAACCTTCTTTCTTGATGGAATTGTGCAATCCCATGTGGGAGCAGACACTGTCTCAATGAATTGTCTGCTTCACTCTCCTTCAATAGTTCCACCATCACCCAATGATGTTGAGGATCATGTTCACACATATGTTCATCCTTCACACCCTCCCAAAATCACTCCACTCAATTTTTGTGTAGACTTGGTTGTGAGTCCTTTTAGTTCCCATATGCATTCTTTTCTTCGACCTCCATCTTTGCACACAGGTATTCCTCCGGATGATGCTATCATGTCTTCGTCCATTCTAGGCTCTTCACTTGTTGTGAATGAGGAACAACCCACTAACGGAGTTGTTGTTGAACAACCAACATGCATTGTCATTCATGAAGGGTATGAGTGGGAGATTGAACATCAACACTCAACGAAGGATGAATCCCTTCCATCCAAGCCCCCTCCGTTCTTTCCTAGCTTCTTTGGTGAACCTGCCATTCATGATTTTGCATGTCTGTCTCCATCCACAGATGCGCCTATTGTTGATCACTTGCAGGACTCACTGGATGTTACTGCATCATTTGACAATGGAGAGGATAAGTTATTCATTGAAGATCCACTTGATCCTTCATCTATATTTTCTAGAAACACATAGGATGAGCTAGTTCACTTTTCACCTACCACTCTGTTTGATTCATCTGATCATGAGGATGTTGAAGAATTCATTGATTTTTCTAATCGTGGTGGTCATGATCCATTTTCTTCCAGATTTGATCACGATCACCAATCTATTGCAATCAATTTTTTGAAGCCATCAGTGTATGAGGATCTACCTAATGATGAAGTTGAGACACCCAAGACTATCAAGGCACTTCAACCTGAGCTGATGGTTATGTCAGTCCCTCGCTCTCTTGAGGTTAGTCTTACTTCTGATCATGAAATCATCCAATTGCCCAAGGCTCATCATTAGTCATCTGTATGCATTGAAGATCCATCTCACACACAGATTACACTTCCTCCACTTGAACTGCATGATCGCTTTGCTCATGCTTTGGAGGAGTCTTACACTGGAAGCAATCATTCACGATTCAAGTTGTCTTTGTTTCTTTCGTTTGCTTTCCTTTCACAGTCAAGAGTGTGCTTAAACTTCAAAGTTGCACGTAGTGTCACACAACACCATGAAAATTCCACAGACTGTCTGTCATCCACATGCACTCGCTTATGTCCCATGGGCAATTTGAAACGTGAAGTGTGGTTGTCTTCACTGTTATATCTTTCTTGTATGATGGTTCGTACAACTGGGTTACTCGCACACGAAGCCTTCACCCACATGGGTCTACCAATGCGCCGGTGGCTGCATTGGAAGTATCACTTCACGTGATTAGACCCATGCATCATTAGTGTAGGAGTAGGAGTAGTGTTTGCTTTTTGTTGTTTGCTTGCTTTGCTCTCATTTTTGCTTCAAATTTTGCTTGGCTTTGTTGTTAGTTCATTTTCTTGTTTCGTTCGTACGTTAGTTCGCATGAAACCATGTGCAACTCATGAAATGAGTTGGGTAAAGTACAAGAGGGTTTGTACAACTATCGCTACTTGGTTATCTTTCATCTTGTCTCTGTATAATGAACTTGTCACTCTTATTCCATGATACGTCAAAGGAAAATATGTACTCTTCAAAGTGAAACTTGGTGTAAACACAATGCTTGCACGATAACTAGTGTCACCTTCTCTATTCGATTGTTTTTGGGTTAACCCTTGTCATCTTCGTCAAGTAGAGTAAGGTGAGGGGGAAAACATTAATAGGCACGTCATAGATATAATAAACTAATTCTCTATTGGAACAACCTCCTCTACCCTCAATAAGCTGGGATCGCTCTTCCACCTTTGAAATAAATAAGTGCTATGCACAATGAAAATGAAAATAAAAAAATATAAATGTCAAAAAATTCAAAATGAAAAATGAAGAAGGCCAATGAAGAGAAAGGTTTTCTATGTAGGGAGGTGATGCAAGTAACTTTTCCGGGGTAATAACCAAGCTCGCTGGCTGCAGAGCCATGCTTGTGTTCCTATGTAACTCCACTAAGCTACTATATAGGCTTGCTGGCAGTCGATCGACACTAGAGATGAAACTAAGACTCTGACAACTATACTGCTTGTGCACCTATATACCCCTCCACCCCAATTGAAACAACTATGTTTCCTTGGCTTGGAATCTATGTTAATCGAAAAGGGTCTAGAAGATGCTACATCTGACATCAAGCTATTGTGAAGCGAGTGAGATAAGAACTGAACAATGCTTCCGGAGGTGTTAGACTCATGTTTCACAAACAAGGTTCATTTAGAGAGCTAGATTTATACCAGTGTGTCACCAAGTAATGTAGTAGTGTTGTGGCCTTAGATTTCTGTTTCCGAAACATGGGGGATAACCACCCAGCATGGACCTGAAGACAACTCCCTTTCCATTTAAAATGGTGGCTTTGATTGGGAATAATGGGACTAGCTTCCTAGTGTGGGTTTTAATATGAGAGTGGGTGGTTTATGAGTGTCGTGCAATATAATAATTATAATCTAAGAGATCTATTCTACATTGCAATTCCTATAACTTATTCTAATATAAACCTAGGTATTCTTGTGCGATATGCAATCTACAAGTATATCTATTTAGCATGTGATAATAAAGATTGAACACAACTAAACATAGATGATAACGTAAAAGACAATTCCTTTGACTAAATAGTTAGTCAAAGGAATTTATAAAATATATCGCATACATGATGAGTTATATATGAAAACCACAACTTCATCTAGGCATCATACAAAAGTGAAATTAATGCTTAAAAGAAATAATAAATCTTACTTATGATTCATGAAAGTAAAGTTTTTCCACTAATGAAATGTAAATAGAATCAATCATACACGATAATAGTACCATATGTGTGAAGTCCTGCTCATTTGACCAATGACATATACCAACTTCTTTCTTCAAATCAAATTGTCTCCCAAGAATACAAAAGTGCATCAACAAAGGAAAGTAGTCAAATATCTAAAAGAAACGATCATGTTCCACCATTTCACCAAAGAATTCACAAACTTACAATAGTGCATTCTTTGCAAATGTTTTTGATAAAATTCTAGACCCTTCTCTAAATGCATGAGAAGGGTATAAATACTACTCTAACTAAAATTGCAAAAACATATTATAAAAAATTTGAGGAGGTTCCAAACAACCTTCGTCCTAACTAGGTAACTAACTCCAAAAATAAGCAGAGCTAAAGAAGCGAAATCAAGAGGATGACTTTATGTCTGCTAGCTTGTCCTTTAAGTTGCAAATATCGGCCATCGGTTGAATTTGAGGAGCTGGCTTGAAATGATTCTTGAGTTGTTCGATGAATATCTCATCGGTGAGTGGTGGAAACATTGTTGGGTAGCGGATCCCTCGCGTAACCATTTTGGGGCTTAAAGCCAAGTTTGGGTCAATGTAATGTAAAGACCCCGTAAAATGCGGGCGTGGAGTGTGAGAGTCTAGAGTATTCCACCCTAAAATATTGTAATTTAATATAGAATGTGTCAACCTACACATGGTCCACGGACCATGGGAATGTATAAATAGAGCGAGGCTCTAAGCATATAAGTCAATTTTGCAGATCTGATCTGAATTAATATGGGTTTTTGAATGTGATATTCAGTCTGAGTCTGTCAGTCGAAGTCGTGGTAGGTAGTAGTAAGAATAGGCTCTGCAACTATGTGTGCAGTGGCCTGGTAGAGTTTGCAGCTATGTGCACAAACCCCTACAACTGTGTGCGTAGGGTAGGAAGTGGATTGTAACTAGAAAAAGCATTAGTAAAGTTAAGTTGGTTTTGGAATATCACATATCTGTTTCTATATTTCTGTTTATTCATCTATTTACATTTTATGATTGTGCGCATGCATGTTTATGTTGAATGGTAAATGAAATTATTGGGCCCACTTAATTTAATTCAAGATCTATAATAATAATAAGCACAGTAAAGGGTAAGAACCTCTGCGCTCATCATCCAAGCAGCGGGAAGGTATTTGCACTGAACAGAAAATTGCACGGAAGTAGCGCAGTGCATAGGATCGGTTCACAAAATTTCCAAACCTCAACAAGACATCCCTAGGTTGCAGAAACTTGGTTCCAACACCCTCCCATACTACTTCGGTTGAGACCTTAGTCTGCGCTCCATGGACTGTTGGTGAAAAAGGCCAGTATTTTCAAGATTTGTTTGGATAACTCATGACGAAACCTGGGTTAGGGCCCAATAAGCCAACAAATGCTTCCGTTTCCAGGACCAGGATCTGCCTAAGAGATGTTTAATGTCGAAACACTAGAACCCTATGAAGAAGGAAATTGAATATTGGTTGGATCAGAAGCTTCACGAGTTTGTAACACAGGAGAATAGTACTCCACAGATATCTGAGAACAGGTGGCTAGATTGCTACGTATATACGGAAATCCATGATATTTTCTTCACGACCTTCTCCTCAGAGCTATATGATTGGATCGCGAGGTTAGACGACAACCAGGGAAGGTACAAGGTCGATCAACTGATAGTGTGGACTTCGGAGCTAGTGCGCAAACTAGAGGCATCAGAAGATAAGATCCCATGGGCCATGGATGATTAGCTCAATCAGATAATAGGAGGGTTTATCACTAAGTTCGTGATAGACACAACTGTGAGCCATAGTGAAGTAGAATGATGCTTTCTCAAGGCATCGCGAGGTAGGTACATCAAATCCCTAAATACCTAGATTAAGATGTTGTTATTTGAAAAGTGGGTTATGCAAATACATTAATGAGTGGAGCAACGCGGAGCGGAAAGATCTACAAAGGGATCAAAGGGTTAGGGAACAATCCTTTAATTTCACCTTCACGAGAAGCGAGGAAGAGTGTGCTCAGATTTCTTCGAGGAGTGCGGTCAATTTGATAAGGCAGCACATCCCACAGCTATTACATGCCCTTACGCCATCACCCACTTCACCTACTTCACTTCCATCTTTAACCACCCCACCTCCACCAAACTGGTAGTTCAACATGGCGAGTATAATCAAGCTACCTGTATTCAAACGATTAGGGAAGAAGGACCCAGATCAGTTCTGGTTCATGGTAAGAGCAGTGTGGAAAGCACATGGGGTCACAAATGACAACATTAAGAAGGCCACACTGGTAAGTGTCCTACAGGATCCCACGTTGTCATGGTATATTAAGCACTCAAATGATCATCCAAATGTAGGAATAGCAAAGATCCAGAATGCACTAAACAGAGAATTTAGCAGACTGAAATCATAAACATAGTCGATCATCGAATTCAAGAGATAATGATGCTTCCAGGTGAGACCCCTTGGGATCTGGATCAAAGATTGAAAAGTATGATCCTTGAGGCTAATATGACACTGACGAATGCACAACACTGTGCATGGTTTGTGGCGTCTTTGACACCACACCTAATGATGGTGTTTTCACAATAGAAGCTCTCAACCCAGGTAGAAGCGTTGGAAATGGTGATGAGGTTGCATGAAACACGGATACAGGATCCAAGGTTGGGAGTCCAACAAATCTGAACCTATTCTTGGAAATGTAGAGTTTGAAGTAGGATAGGGCACCTTGGCTAGAAGTGCGCAAAGAAGTGTGGTGCATAAAATGTAAAGGTCAAGGCCACAATAAGGATCACTATCTAGTATTCGCCAACTATTTGGTAGGAGGGGGACCAATGTTGTTGAGGCCAAAGGCACAGGTGGGCCTAAGTGTGGCACCTGTGCTCTAGTGCGCGATCTGTTAGGTTGGAGGAAAGCACACGATGGACAACTGTCATTTGTTGCAAAAGTATACACAAGCTCCCTAGCAGTTGTTTTTCAATTTTTGTAGATCGGTGGGCCATGATGAGCATACTTGTCATAGCTACGAGTTAATGATGGAGTAGACCCCAACATATAGGATGTAGATGGAAACACGAGACCTTGACCAAGCCACGGGGATGGCATGCACTGGATTTCAAGAGCGAGGGTGAGGAGAAGGAGGAATGGGGCCAGGAAGAGGCTGCAGACAATGAATCTGTTATAATTGTGGAGGACAGGGACACTACACTCATGATTATACCAACCCAAAAAGAATATCTTGTTTGTAATGTGAGCAGTTAGATCATGAAATGGTAGATTGTCCTACATTGATTGCACAAATGTGTGACAAAGGGTACTACAATCTACTCTGACTCAAAATATCAAAATGATGAGGTTTGAACCGCATGAAAAAGACCCCAACGTGAACATGATGCTCAAAAGCAGTGTGACCACAAGGGAAGACAAGGGGAAGCAGCCCGAGGAAGAAACATTGGTGCACAAGGTTCCTATAAAGGAACCTGAGTTTGACTTGGAACATGCAAGGGAGACATTTATGGAAGCTAAGAAGAGCTTCACGGAGGCCTCTACTTCAGGTAGTAAGGATCAAACAAAAATAGGAATGGATCCTTTTATGCCTACTACCTTATTAGAGACCTGCATGAAGCTACTGCTTGATAATAAAGTAGTTAAAGGACTACAAGAGCTGATCACTAGGTGCGTAGGGTCGGGTGAACCAGTGCGTAGTCTAGAAATTGGGAAGGCATGCATTGTGCACTTGGAGGGAAATGAGATTGATGACACAGATTGGTGAATATGATATGGATCAGGTAATCCTGGACTTGGGTTCGAACGCGAATGTGTTACCAAAGAAGACATGGGAATGCATGGGCAGGCCCATGTTACAGTGGTCTCCTATTCAATTACAGATTGAGAACCAACAAAATATCTTGCCCATGGGGAGATTGCAAGGGGTAATAGTGGATATCAAAGGTACGAGCACACAAACGGACTTCAAAGTAATAGAGATTATCGATGACAGTAACCCTTACCCTACGTTGCTAGGAATAGACTTGGCCACAGATATGAATGGAGTCATCAACCTGAAGAAGTGGAAGATGATATTTGAGAAAAGGTCTCTATACGTAGTAGTTCCACTGAATCTAGCTAAAAGAGAGCACTACACTAAACCTGTGCACGACGATGGAAGTGATGATTAGCTAAATTGTATCTGCAAGATAACTTCACAATACTAGGATTGTCTAAATGCGGCTACAGATGGAAGGGTCTCATGGGAGCACACAAGCTCCTACTCTTTAGATTCAGTTGAAGAAGATGAATGCTGGCACAATCGGTTGAATGAAGTGACAATGCTAAATTGTAATATGATGACTAAATCGCTGCGTTGTGTAACAACCCAGGCTCGAGATCTACCAACATATGATGGGTTGGCAGTGGTCGATGAATTCTTGAGCAAGTTTTAGAACACAATACCAGAGCACTAGCAGTTCGTTGCGTTGAAGTGGGCACTATGTGCAACACTAGCGCATTGGTGGGGAACACACCAAGGAAATTTTGAGAATTGGTGCAACTACAGGAGGATGATGCGGCTACGGTTTGGGAAACCGAAACTATGAATAACTGAGAAATATGATGGACACGATGACTGTAGTTTTTAACCCCGTACAGAAATTACCTGCATATGAATTCTAAATCACAGGAAAAAATAAAAAATGCGAGAGCATAACACATAAAACACATATCCACAGAGATTTCCCACTGGATCCCAAAACCGAGACTACCAGCTTGATTTTTTCATTATATTCCTTTCAATGTTACAATATATATTTATACATGCCGAAGTATCCAATACCATGGACCGAAAACCATCGCATCCAAAACCATAGACTGAAAACCATCGCATCCAAAAAACATGTGCGAAAATCATGCAAAAAACCATAGGTGGGTCTACCCAACCTAACATAGGGTCCAAAACCAAAATTTTCCGGGGAACTACCTCGGACCCCATAAAGTGGGGTTACGGGTATCCCTCAAACCCCCTGTTAACTATGTGGAAAGAATATAACACAACCCAACAATCTCCCACTTGTTGTTTTCTTTCCACAGGGGGCCACGGGAGAGCTTAGTCATTTTTCCAACCTTGAAACACCCATTGTTTCTCTACACCAAGAGAACTTCTCAGAGCTCGCAGATTTTGTCAATGCATCTGCAGTATT
>APFE030562540.1:60870-80254 GCA_000404065.3 Pinus taeda
TGATCTACATGTGTACTTGAAGAAGCCAAGTACACATCCCCACCTTCATCTGAGGTGGTTTTCGCCTCTGCAGAAGGAGCATCATCAGACCGCTTTCCTTTATCAGGAGCTTTAGATTTACACTCCCTTCTGAAGTGCCCTTCCTTTCCGCATTTCCAAAACACCACCTTTGTAGGCTTTCCCGAAGAATTAGATCTCCCTCTAGATTTAGATCTCCCACTCGATGAATTATTTTTGTTTCTGTTCTGGGACCGTCCTTGTGCAGACAAGGCATCACCATTCTGGTTGTCCATATTTTTCCATCTCATCTCCTCCGTCAGCAAGGCTGAGACTATTTCATCAAACTGCAAAGCAGTTGCATTGCTACCGATTGCAATAACTAGACTATCCCACGAATCTGGTAGAGAACACAACAAACTGATGCACTTATCTTCATCTGAAATTTTAATATCAAAAGATGATAACTGACTTACCACAGTATTAAACGCATTTAGATGCTATGTCATTGAGTCTCCATCTTTCGCCCTCAGGTTATACAGATTTTTGCGCAGGAACGGTTTATTCACCAGAGACTTAGATTGGCACAAAGTCCCTAACTTGTTCCACAAAGCCTTCGTCGTAGCTTCCCCTGATACATTCAACAATACTGAATCTGACACACACAATCATATTGTGCTCTTTGCCTTCCGATCCAACTTCTTCCATTCTTCATCGGTCACTGTCGTTGGTTTAATACCCGGATCTACCGCGATCCACTGATCTTTATCCACCAATATATCCTCCATATTGAGTTTCCACAACTCAAAACTCTGACCATTGAACTTCTCAATCTCTATCTTTCCATTGCTCGCCATCTTCTTTCACCGCCAGAATCGATCTCGTAGATCTCCCACTGAACAGGGTCTACCACGGGCCCGAGCGAAACCCCTTAGCAACAAAGGCGTCCCCTTGAAGCCAAAATAGCTCTGATACCAAATGTATTTTTTAACCTCGTACAGAAATTACCTGCATATGAATTCTAAATCATAGGAAAAAATAAAAAATGCGAGAGCATAACACATAAAACACATATACACAGAGATTTCCCACTGGATCCCAAAACCAGGACTACCAGCTTGATTTTTTCATTATATTCCTTTCAATGTTACAATATATATTTATACATGTTGAAGCATCCAATACCATGGACCGAAAACCATCGCATCCAAAACCATGGATCAAAAACCATCGCGTCCAAAAAACATGTGCGAAAATCATCCACAAAACCATAGGTGGGTCTGCCCAACCTAACATAGGGTCCAAAACCAAAATATTCTAGGGCACTACCCCGGACCCCATAAAGTGGGGTTACGGGTATCCCTCAAACCCCCTGTTAACTATGTGGAAAGAATATAACACAACCCAACAATGACCCATACACGCACCTCACAAAATGGACCAAGGCCTATGGATAAGAACCTGAGCTTGAATGGGTACACTTATTCTATCATACCCTGGATGTCATACCCAGGAACTGGTATATTGAGACAAAACTCTAACATGGTACGGGAAAATGGGATGTCTTGTGTGAGGGATTTTTGTTAACATTCTCATTTGAAGACCCATGGTCAGATACTGTTGACGATGTGCTACAAGCCTTGAAAGCTTCCATCTTCAAAATACCACAAGAACCATGGGAAGTAGTTCAACTAGTATGGTCACCTTAGTTAAGCCATGCCCTAGAATGTTATAATGTACAAGTGGAGGATGATGATGATGACCCCTGAAATATTAATATTCCAAAAACTGAAGGGAGTCATGAAGTCTGAGGACCATCGATCGAGGACCCCGAGATTAGTGCACCACTGAAAATAGAACAGGTAAACATTGGTACAGATGTGGAGCCGAAGTACGCGATGCTTAGGGACTATTGGGACGATGCTATGGTGGATAAGGTCATCAAGTTACTCGATGAATATCAATATTTGTTCTCGACTAAAATCATAGATTTCTTAGGAATGATGAAGATTAATCTGAAACCAGACGCGAAGCTAGTTAAGTAGTGACCTTACCATTTAAATCCCAAGTATAAAGAAAAGGTCCACGAAGAGTTGGACAAAATGCTTGCAGTAGGAATTATTGAACTAGTGGAAGAATCTGATTGGGTGAGTCCCGTGGTAGTGTAGGAGAAAAAACAGAAGGGAAAAATTCAAATCTGCATGGACCTCAGGAAGCTTAACGATGCATGTGTTTACGATCCATTCCCGACACCATTCAAAAATGAAGTATTGGAGAATGTTGGAGGGAAGGAAGCATAATCATTCACAAATGGGTTCTCAGGGTACCATTAGATTAAGATCACGCTGGAAAATCAGAGCAAGACAACCTTTGCAACCGAATCGGGTTGTTTTCAGTACATTGTTATGCCTTTTGGACTGAAGAACGTGCCAACGATATTTTCACGTGTAGTGGTAGCCGCTTTCAAGGAATTCAAGCACAAATTTTTGGAGGTCTATCTAGATGATTAGACTGTATTTGGGTTGGTTAAAAACCATATAGCAAGTTTACGATTGATGCTAGATACCTGTCAATGACACCAGATTGCATTGAATCTTAAGAAGTGCACCTTCCTCATCCCCTTTGGGAATCTTCTCGGCTATGTGGTTTTCAAACAAGGCCTAATGGTGGACCCTATGAAGATTGTCATTATTCTCAATCTAGAAGCACCGCGAAGTGTAAAATAACTACGCGCCACGTTGGGGCACACTGGTTACTATAGGAAATTTAGTAAAAGATATGCATAAATAACAGCACCAATGGAACAATTATTGAAAAAGGATGCTACATATTGTTGGAATGATGACTGTAAGAAAATTTTTGGAGGTTCTAAAGGAAAAAATGGAATCTACTCCCATCTTGGTATTTCCAAAATGGGACATCGAATTTCATATACATGTTGATGCATCGTCTATTGCGCTGGGTGTTGTGCTTATGCAGGAAGGTTCGGAAGGTGTGGATCACCAGATCGCATTCTTGAGTCGATGACTGTCCAAAGCTGAAAATAACTATTCTACCACTAAGCATGAAGGATTGGCAATGGTATACACACTCCAGAATTATCGCCATTATTTACTTGCTGGGCACTTCAATATGTATACCAATCATTCCGCGTTGAAATACTTGGTGAACAAGCCTGTGTTGGGGGGGCGCATATGCATATGGTTGTTACTATTTCAAGAGTATGAGTTTGAGGTCATCATAAAATCGAGATGCTTAAATGTAGGACCAGATCACCTATCACGAATTGAGAACAACGAGGAGCCAACAAATTTTTGAGGAAGGACTACCTGATGCACATCTCTATGTAGTGCATGTCGTGGATGACCACTTTGAAGATATAATCCATTTCTTATCCACAAGGACTGCACTATAGGGATATTCAGTCCAACAAAAGAATGAATTGGTGGTATGCATGGAAATTTTTTCTGTCATCGCGGGGCACCTCTACAAAATGGGAAACGACAAGATATTATGAAGATATGTACCCATATTTAAATGAGGACAGATCCTCACAGAAACACATGGGGGGGCTACAGGAGGACACTATGCAAGATGGGCAGCGACAAAGAAGATTGTGCGAGCCAAACTATGGTGGTCAACCCTACATCAAGATTCGAAAGCATACTTTCAGGCTTGCAATGCATGTCAACGAACTGGGAAACCATCGTGAAGAGATGAGATGCCACTCAATCGACAGATGACACTACAACCATTCGAGAAATGGGCAATAGACTTTGTGGGACCAATCAAACCTCAAGGGAAGAAGGGTGCGTGATATATCATCACCATGACAGAGTACCTGACCAGATGGGCAGAAGAACAACCAGTTAAGGACTGCACGACTACCATAACTGCGAAATTTTTATTTGACAACATGTTGACATGGTTTGCATGCCCGAAAATTTTAATGAGTGATCACGGGTTCCTCAATGAAACTATCAGTGCCCTCACTGAGGAGTTCTAGGTGTATCACTAGCAAAGTACATCATACCATCCGCAAGCTAATGGGGCAATAGAGGCATTTGACAAGATTCTGGGGACTGCACTGAACAAAGTGTGTAACACACAACAAAATGACTGGGACTTGCGCATACCTACCATATTATGGTCATACAAAACTACATGCAAGAAGCTTATGGGTTAGACACCTTTTAGGTTAGTATATGGTATGGAAGCAGTCATTCCAATGGAATACACCATACCTAATTTATGGATAGCAATTATGACAGGCATATCAAACCGTGAAGCTTTGGAAGAGAGGCTCGTGCAATTGGAAGAACTTGAGGAAGAATGATTTCTGGTGGGATTCCATCAGCAAGTACAAAAAAAACACAAAAAATCTTGGCACGATCACCATATAAGGTTGTGCACATTGAAGGTAAACGATTTAGTGTTGCTGAATGATAGTAAGTTCGAAAAATTTCCTTGAAAATTCAGAATGCATTGGTTGGGACCATATGTGGTAAAAGAGGTCATAGATGGAGGCGTGTTCTAGCTAGCCAAACTTAATGGAGAGCCCTTCCCAGGAAGAGTAAATGGTAGTCACCTGAAGCCCTACAAGGGTGGGCCGACTGTCTGACTAACCAACTGAAGCACAGTCTTAGTGCTCCAAGAAGTTGAAAGAAGTCATGGGACTATAAATGAGTCTGGAAGAGAGCTGCGCAGAAATATGGTTTCGTGTAGGGCCCATATATGACAGGGATCGCAGTCGTGCATAAGGGGTTGTGCTACTACTTGGACAGGATGGAAAGTGATAGTTGATGTTATTGTTCATGACAAGATGATCAATTTAAGACAACGAGAAGTGGACGGTGGGCTATTAAGACACGGAGTCAGAACTAGATTTGAAATGATCTACCACTAATATAGTATTAATGAGATAGAAAAGGGGGGAATAGTCAAATTTGAATTTCAACAGGCCTATAAATCATAGTTGGTCATCCACTGAATAAACTGTGTCATCTTGAGAATTAAGTTATTGTGCTATCCAATAGGTATGGATCCGTCGAACTTTGATGCTTTAAGAGTAAGCCTAGTGTTTGCAACATTTTCAAAAGAGACACAAGACCTTCTCGACAGCGTAATGTTAACAGCCAAGGAGACTACACAGAGTCAAATGCCAACAGTGGGAGATGTACCAGAAATTTCCAGATATGTAGCACGACTGGTCCGAATGTCACCGCGAAACCTGCGGTCTGGTAAGAGATTTATGAAAGATAAGGGCAAGATGGTGCATCTTGAACAAAAGATGGAATTTCGTTTAAAAGCTCATCTCTAGGCCACGTGCCATGATGAAACTTGAAAATTGGGACCTCATGGATAGCAACAACTCTCTTGCAAAAATGTAACACAAGCTTTAGCAGAAATTGAGTATAGCAAACTAGAGATTTCATGCCTATTGATCTTGTACAAAAATTTCATGCATTTGACATCTCATCTAGAGCTAAAATCCTATGTGGGGTCACATTTTATTAACCTAGTAGAGCAGAATGAGCATCATCAGTTAAGAAAATGGAGCAGGAGCTTGAAGAAGCATTGTAGGAGGCAATGATGGAGCAACAAATTGTAGTATGTCACACACAAGGATGGCGGACCATGAAGCCTTGGCAACGTGACTTGCCACACTAATGGGGTGACTCAAGGATAAGTCACGATGATTGTGTTGGGGGCCTGTTGGGTAGCGAATCCCCCACGTAATAGTTCTGGGGCTTAAAGCCAAGTTTCGGTCAATGTAATGTAAAGACCCTACAAAATGCGAGGGTGGAGTGCAAGAGTCTAGGGTAGTCCACCCTAAAATATTGTAACTTAATATAGAATGTGTATGCCTACCCATGGTCTACAGACCATGGGAATGTATAAATAGAGTGAGGCTCTTAGTGTAGAAGTCATTTTTGTAGATCTGATCTGAAGCAATATGGTTTTTTGAATGAAAAATTCTCTTTGAGTCTGTAAGTCTGGGTCATGGTCATTAGTAGTAAGAATAGGCTCCGCAGTTGTGTGCACAGAGGCCTGGTAGAGTCCGCAGCTATGTGCACATACCCCTACAATTGTGTGCATAGGGTAGGAAGTGGATCGCAACTAGAAAAAGCATTAGTAAAGATAAGTTGGTTTTGGAATATCGCGTATCTATTTCTATGTTTCTATTTATGCATCTGTTTACAGTTTATGATTGCATGCATGTGTGTTTATTTTGAATGGTAAATGAAAGTATTGGGCCCACTTAATTTAATTTAATATCTATAATAATAATAAGCATAATTAAGGGTAAGAACATTCGTGCTCATCATCCAAACCGTGCGAAGGTAGTTGCACTGAACAGACAACTGCATGGAAGTAGTGCAGCTCATAGGATCAGTTCACAAACTTTCCCGACCTCATCAAGATATCCCTAAGTGTATAAACATGGCTCCAACAACCTTCCATACTACCTCGGGTGAGACCTCAGTCCACGCTCTGTAGACTGTTGCCAAAAGGGTCGATAGTTTCAAGATTTGTTTGGCTAACTCATGCCTAAACCTAGGTAAGGCCCAAATAAGCCAACAAACATCCTTTGAGTCCTATGAAGGGAACAATTGAGAGTTGCAATATGGCTATGTGGCTTAACCAGATACTACCAATATGACTCCTAGTTAGTCGCAGTCAGTTTCGCAATTGCCTCTCTCTGAATCCCTGCCTTCTGTTGCCAATGTTTATACAGAGCAGTTAGGTCAGGCATTTCTTTCATATTTCCTTCCTTGATGAGATTTGTGGTGAATAAGATATGGTTAACTACTTTGACAATGTTATTTGATACTCCTTCTACCCTTGCGACTACTAGTTCAGCCTGTTTGATTTTGGCATCCCAATCTATAAAGATAATGTCTTTATGAGTTTCTTCAATCTTAGGTAGATTGGCCTTCTTTCCATCTTATGTTTCCTACCACTCAATGAACTCAGATATTCTAGTGTTTAAATCATTAAACTCCATTCAATAGTAGATTTCCTTATCTGTTAGCTGGTCACTAGTAGTCAGATAGGGAGTAATATGTGACATCTTTTGGAAGAAATACTCTTTCTCTCTCACTAAAAGTGAATTTAATTCCAAGGCCTCTTTGATGAACTCCTTAGTAGTGGGAACATCCTTATATCTTTCCATGGATTGCTACATTTCTTGGATTTGCATGTTTTTGGCCGATATATTAGCCTCATGGCTAGTTTGAAGGAACTCCATGTCTTGCTACAATTTTTTTAGTTGCTCCACTGCCTGTCTGTTTGTGCTTTCTTTCTCTACCTTGAGTTCTTGTTTGAGCTATGAAATTATCTCCTCTTTCTCCCTTAGCAGAGTAGAGACCTCAGTAGCTTTGTTCATAGTGGTTGATGTGTATGTTCCAGTGAACTATGATAGTCTAGTCAAATTCTTGGCCAGACTAAAAGGAATGTCCTTCCAGAATGTGTCCATGGGCTCGTTTCTAGGTGGGAATTCAGTTGCATATAACCTTCTCCTCTTCCTCTGCCTTCTAACTACAACCTTCTGGAGAGGGATATAGAACACGTAAAGTGGAGGTATTTCAGTTACTCTGAGAAAGATCTCTGATGTAGGTAGAGCAGGGTTAATTTTAGTATGTTGGGATGTTGTTTCTTGTTCCTCCATCGCTGTAGATTGTTTTTGGGTAGACATGGGCTTTATATCCTTCTGAACATGTGGAGGAGATTTGAATTCCTCTATTTCATGGGAATTTGAGGCTTTGGGAGTGCCTTGCAATTTCTGATTAAAATGATCCCACTCTTGCTCCAGACTACCTCCTTTGGTCTCTGAACCATTTTTCGTAGCTGGGGTGATCATCACTTTCTTCTCAGCCGACTTTCTGCTAGAATCATCTATATTGTTGACCTCTTAGGACTTCCATGTGTTTGGTGTTTTCTCAGTGTTTTCCTGAGAGTCTATTTGAGAGCTAGGGCCTCCACTATCAACAATGATGCTTGGATTAGTCTTATCATTAGGTTTTAATAGATGCATTGCGATCACCTAGAGCCTCTCATCTCTGAATTCCTAAAATCTTTGAAAATCTTCAGGTTTCATATTTTCTTTTTCCCATTCGAGCACTTGTTCGAAGGATATGACTAACTATAACAAATCTTCATAATGATTATCATTATGATTGTATGGCTTGAGGTTAACTCCAATAGTGACATTGTATGCCACTTTGTTTGGTTCAAATCGCCTCTTGGGCAATGTATGAAGCCTAAGGGCTTCCTTATGTGCTGATTCCTTAGTGGCATGAAAAAAATGAATAAAGAAAAAGATCCACATTTGAGAGGGAAAATGGGCCATAATGACTTCTTGCTGTCTTTTATAACTTTAGTCATGCCATTTCCCATAGTTTGGTAGCCAATCTCTCTTGCTAATAACTTATCAGAAACATATAGAGGAAGGACGTGTGGATCAACTGTGCTACCAAAAACCCTAATATAGGTGAACCACTCTTCAATAAAATACTTGCCAATAATAAGCAGGTTTGCTGCAACTTATTGGGAGAACCTAGGGGCTTTTTTATTGAAAATCGTTTGATGTAGGGGAAACACAACAACATGGAATATCTTATAGAAGTGGGGTATGTAATGTGACTCCCGTATTTGTTTATGACTGAGATGGATCAGGTAAGGATCTTATAAGGTCCATTTCCAACACTTGGTTGGAAATGTTGTGCAAAAATAGATAGTATCCATAATGTAGGCACTAAAATAGAAGGGAGGGAGGTTATCTAAGAAGGAGGATTTCTTCTATCGATATCCAGTAATGATGGTGGCTAGGTTGTCAGATAGGATGGAATGCCAATTCATGATATGGGAATTAACACATGCATCAATCAGAGGAATCCATTCAATTGAAAACTTAGTATTATTGGATAGCCCATACAATCTATGTAGCATGGTTGTTGCATATTTGTAGGGGTTTGCCAAAGAGGGTATAACATACATTCCCAATTTGTCATACGTGAATTTGTTTTGCAAAACTCTCCAACCCTGAATTAGCTTAAAGCGGTCTAGATTCTTCTTTCCAAAGCTAGCCATAAATGTACCATCGTAGATATCCTGCAGATCAGGTATGTGGTACATCTTCTTTAGATCCTCTACTCTGAACGACCCAATGAGCTCCATCTTTGAATTCTTGAACTGCCTATCTTCAATTATAAGGTTTTCAATCACCCATGTGATCATATCTATATAAGGGACGATTTTAGCTCTTGCTCCTATCCTATGAAGGAATGAATAGGAAGCATCTCTACATTAGAGTTCTAAAGGCCTTTTGGAATCAATTGTTTCTCTCGTAACAATGATTTTAGGACAGTCATCCTCAAACCTATTTTAAATTAATTCCCAAGCTGTTGAACCTTCGGCAACGTCACAAACTGTATCAGCAAAGATATGAGCCATCTCTATAAACTCAACAATGGTATCTTTGCTTTGTTTCTAGATCACCTTTCTAAGGGACATGTCTTTTGTCGCTTTCCTGAGATGGACAAGATATATCAGTGTAGACGATATCTAGTAATTAAGATTGAAAACTTCTGTGAAATGACTTTGGATTTTGAGAAAGGTTTTGATGAGATACTCGATTATAATTGCCCATAACGAGGCAAATGATTATCCTTCCTCGAGCTACTAAATATTTAATAACCTATTAACTCATTTTTTTAGCATTTAAAACATAATTTTTCCACACATTTTACCAGAATTAATCACACATCATGGTCTTAAAAGGATACAATAAAGCATTACCAGATATGTTAAGTGAAATGTGATTGCGAGATCACAATATCACATTTCACAAATCATTTTTGGTTGTTCTAATGGCATGGTCAGGTTTCTTGTGAACTATGCAATGTGCGAAATGCGATTGTGAAATGACCAGGTGATGTTATCGTAGTGGGAGAACCTAATCGCATATCGCACTTTTGTAACGGTTTTTAAACATGGTCATGTGGAAAAGTGTGATTTGTGATTTGTGATATGGATTTCATCCTTAGATAGTTTTGCAAGGTTTTTCTAGGAATTTTCTTAGAGTTAGGGTTTTATTATTCTAAGCCTAAAAAATTAAAAGGGTCCCCATTTACAACTCTAAGCCTAGCCATTGTTTATTATAAATGGGGGGTTGTTTCATAGTACAACAAGAGGCTAAAACCGCCCTCCAAAATTTTTCCTTAGCCTATTTTGGAACCTCCTCTAACAACCTTACACAACACTTTGTCTTGATTCATCAAGTACTCAAGCTTTAGTTCTTTCCTCGCACAAAGGCAACCTGTCGATCACAATCGATCCATTGCCCTCACAGGCTACTTACCTAGATTTGGTCTAGTTGCAGGCTAAGCAACTTACCCTTGAAAATTGTGGATTCCTGGATGACAACCAGGATGACAACCAGCCTTCCCTCCGGGGATTTCACAATCCTCTCTGAAAGCCTACTAGTCTCGAGGATTGCATAATCTTTCCAGCCAACCCTCCCAACAGGATTTGCACAATTTTTCCTACCAGCCAAATTTTTCAGCCCAGGATTTGTGCAAGTATGGGTAGCATTCAACTACTCTGCCTACAAATTGCATAATACCATTGGGAACTTAGCCCAGCTCAGAGTCAGGAATGCACATTTTTCCCAAGCAGTTGAGCACTAACATGCATGGACACTTCAGTTGACTAGCTCCACTCGAGACTGAGGAAACTTGACTTGCATGCATGCATGATTTGATCTTCTCATAATAACAAGAGACAACATGCAAAAGGCATCCCATGATTCATGGAGCTATTTTTAGTAGCGAAGTTGTTTTAGAAGTTTCCCTCCAAGTGTTGCTTTTTCCTAGATTTGTATCATGTGCTTCTTGAGACCAAGCTTATTTATTTGACTCATCAGAGTTCATTCATTCACATTGATATTTGATCTTTGACATCCCATAGTGCATCTAGGGCTCTTCGACATATCTAGGTCAACTATTCATGTGTAAGTGGCCTCAACTTGTCTTTTTTCATCATTTATGTCGCCTTTTGTGTATTCTCTTGTGCGAGTCTTCTTTTCTTGATTTATTTGAATGCTTGTTGTCATTTATATATATACTATCTTTTCCTAGTTCTGTTTTAGTTTTCATTGCTATCTCACTGCTTTCACATGCATGAAACTGTTTTGCACGGATGTTCACCCAACCGACGAACTGCCTCACCCACATGCATGTTGATCTGTTTGATGAATCTTTCATTCATGTTTTTCATGCATCATTAATCACTTTTACTATCACTTAGTGTCACCATGCATCCACTGACTTACTTGCTTTCAGTCACCTGTCGGCGAGTTGGGCCAACCTTGGTCGGGGCTCTGTCTTCACCAGGGCTACAAATGGGAAAGGAAAGCTCACCTTCCTCTCTAGATTTGCGTATTCCTACCCGACACTAGACTCTAAGACTATTTTGTACATTTCTGGAGGATAGTGGCTTCTTGGCCAAAGAAATTGCACAAATCTTTCCCTAGGCCAACAATCCTTCCCAGTTGAAATTGCACATTGCACAATCCCAGCAGTCAACAACCACACTAGACTGTGCATTACATAGTTCTAGCAGTCAGCTAGTCTCCCAGTAGCCCAAACTATGCCTTTAGTAGTCTTGGTAGTTGGTCTCTTGATCTCCTGACATAAATTGCGCAACCTTCATGACCATTCACCCATGTATGTTACAATTCAGTTCTTATGTTCATTTTTGTTTTCGACTGGAAGATTTCTTACTATGAGCATTGCCATGTATCCAGGTATTGCAGGTGTTCATCTGCCTCTCAACAATACATGCACACTGGAGAAAACTACCTTTTATTCTACCTTAAAGGGAGAAAAATTATGATTGTTCATGGGATTGCGGGGTGGTACTATAACTTCATGGAATCAAATGAAAGAATCTTTTCTTACTAAATAACAAGACTATTATCGATCTAGGGATCTAAGGGAAGAAATATTTAAGATGATGTCAAGAGAAGATGACTTGGAAGAATATGTTGAAATATTTCAATATAATTTACAAAGATCACCGTATACTACTCTACCCAAGGATGTGTAAAAAACAAAAAGTATTAGAGGTATGAAAGATGAATGGATAGAAATTCTTAATTTAATGGGGAAGGGTGATATTTATAATGAATAATATGATGACATTGTGAAACTTTGTATCAGGTGTTCTCAAGAAAGTACAAGAACCAACTCTGGAACTCACGACCCTCTCAGCAGATCCAATAGAATTGTAGGAGGAGGAGTTACAAGAGAAGAGATCGGTAATATTTTAGAATATTTTAAAACTTATATTTTAAGTACCCTAATAATATAGTAAAAATTTTTACAAGTAAAATAGAAATGGGCTGAAGTAGGACAAGCATTGGCTATTTTCTATCCTCGTTGTTGAAAGAAACACAGTCATAAAGAATTTCCATTGGATACAATCAAGATATGTGTTATTTGTACCAAATATCATTCAACTTATCATTGTTCCTCTCCTCCTCAATTGAAATTTGTATTTAAGGAATATGAAGGAGAATGACAGCTAGAGTATTTCATGGCACAACATTGACAATGACAAAACCAATGATCAGGTATACCGTAAGACCCTTTTATGTTTTTTTTCTTGACAATTTTCTTTGCAACAGTTTGCTAGATATTTGGATAGATAAATCTAGATAATACATATTCAAAGATAAAATTTGTAGTGGTCTTTGCAATACAATCCTTCATTGGCTTCGCCTCAGCCCAACTTGTCAAATAATTCATTGCGGTAATGATATATCTTGCACCAAGTTTTTTCCCTAGTGGAGTAATTGGTACAACAAAGTCAATTGCCCATTTGTCAACAACCTACAATGTTACTTGTGGTACTAGGGGCATTTCATCTATTCTGGATGGCTTTCATGTCCTTTGACATGCATCACAAACTTGGAAATAGTGCTTTGCATTGCTATGTAGTGTAGGCCACCATAGTCTTGCTAGCATAATATTTTTCATAGTGGCTCTTCCTGCATAGTGGCCACATGAGACTCCTCCATGAGCTTCTACCAAAATTTTCTATATTTCATGCTGAGGGACAGATCTTTGCAATACTTCATCCAATCCCATTTTATACAAGTATCCTGCAACCAGTGAAAAGTCAGCTGCTCGAACCATGAATTCCTTCTTTTTCTTTGTAGTTTACTTTGTGGGCATCATTCTTGTGGAAACACATTGGATAATATCCATGAAGTGATCATCTATGACTTTAATTGCAAACAATTGTGCATTGGGAAGGTTATCTTCAAGACTTGTAGGTTCTTCTCCTCTCTCTATCTTCGATTAATGATTAGGTTAAACATTCAATCTTCCTTTGCTTCACTATAACTTCAAAATCATATTCTTGGAATAATAAAAATCACTGATAGGCTTTCCCTCGTAAATTAGGCTTATTCACTTAATACTTCAGCATGGAATGATCTGTGAACATATTAAGTTGTCCTCATAACAAGTAATGTCTAAACATCTATAGCACATACACCATAGCTAACCCTTCCCTTTCTATTGGGGCAATGAAACCATTTATTGGTTTGAGGGGGCTTGACCCAAGTTTAGATTATGCTACACACCAGCAAGACCCTAAAATACTTGCCCTTTAAGTAATGACCTACATGCATATTGCAGTCTCACCCAAAGTAGTTACGGGAGATTGCATAACCAGGCTTGTGCAACCAAATGGATATCCGCGAAGTGTTGTCATGCAATTACTTATGTTTTATATCAATATTATAACTTCACATGCATAATAATTTCACGTAGATGATTAATATACAGAAACACATAAAACTTCAACACATAACAATATATCCTACAGTTCTTCACATAATTTAGGAAAAATCACACATAACCAGATACATAATAGTAGATAAATAAGAAGTATAGACACACAATACTTTTGCAAAAATCCTTCTTTATTAAGCATATCTTCAATCACATTCACTTCTATGATCGACGCATTCAATTACATGCATTTTGTGCACTTAGCTCCAGAATTTTCAAGGTATCCATGCACTCAACTGCAGAGCCTTCTCCAAACCTACAAACTACAAGTGCAAAAATAGAGATTCACTTATGCTTCTATCATTTAGATTCTAAGATTATTTGATTACGAAGTATTACATATCCTTTTATATAATTCATCTATAAAAAAATTGTGGTCCACATACTGTCGTTCCATAAAACAAGGACTACTACCTGATACCCGTTACAAAATAAGGGATTAATCCCATCCCTAAACCCTAAAAGTATGCGTGATGAATATTTCTTCTCCAGGTGTACATTGTATGCTAATTTTGTGGGGTCTTTTACCCAAAATGGACCATGTAGGGCCATGCCAAACATATAAAATCTAGGATAGAAAACAACAATAAATATATCCAATGCAATAACCTAAATGGAAAGACTTTAATTGAATAAATTCTTTATTGATAACACATGGTGAAGGAGATGTAAAAAAACGGTCTGCAAATCCCCCTTCGTGGGATGGGTCCTTTGATGTCGTTGATGCTTCAGTAATTAATATTCTGTCTCAATGTGCGAAAAACTGAAAACATTGTGAAGAACTCAAATGGGAGCTCAAAATAAAAGAGACGATAATGGTGATGACGATAATGATAATGGTGAAGAATGAATGGAAAACCCTTCTATTTATAAGTATTGAGTTAATATCAAAAATGGACAATACTAAAAGAATATTGACCAAATCAAGATCTATCTATTAGGAATACTTTATTGTATTTTTTGGAGAGGAAAAATATATTTAAAATGGTTAAATATTTTTATTTATAAATAATTAACAAATAAAATGATTTATTAATTATTCATAGAGAAAATTAAATAAATAATGGTTTATCTAATTATTCTCATGGTTTTTTTTTTTTTTAAATCAGAAAATAATTTAATAAAAATGGTTTACTAAATTATTTTCAATAGTCAAAGTGATTTTACTATGGTAAAATTTATCCTACATGTTGTATTTCGATCCACCTAGTTAGTAATTTCTGGGTGATCATTTTTTGGTGATAACAAATTCCCCCCAACGTATGAGTGTTAGCAGCAAATTGTATGACTAAAATATGTTGTACTTACACTTCCATGAGACACCAAAGGCGAGTAAAAGAGAGAGAGAGATAACTAAAGCAATGCAAGGAAAGACAAAAATGGAGACGGTGAGACCTGATAAAATGATATAAGTCTCCTTTTATGTGGAAGTGTGTGATATCAAATGAGGTGGGGAGACATACCCATAACTTCTAGGATAACTGTGTACAAAAATAATGATGAGCCCAACAATGTGGGGCTGAGCTAAAAAGTACATGATACATGATACACTGGCATCAATGGGTCAAAAAAATAATACAATGGATTCCATATACATAATGTGCCTGTAACGACATACGTTAGGACTGAATACAATAACATCTAAGCACATGAGACATAACGCCCCTCAATGTGACATGGTGAGGGGGGATCACAACCAAAGAATCCCTATGCTTGGGCCTTCATTTAAATTTTGTAAAGGTTTTGACCCATTTTGACTAACCAAGGGACGAGAAGGAAACAGGTGGCAACAATGGTTGGTTAGAAGAACAAGCAGTTGCGTAAGAGTTGCGGCAAGGTGGCAACGAGATGAAAAGGAAGCTGACGGGGCGGGAAGGTGTAGGAGTCACTGAGGGGAAGAATTGGCAGTCCAAGTAACAGAGAAGGGATATAAAAAGAGAAGACCAGGAAAGGAGTGGGGTTAGATTGGGCAAGGTTAGGGGAAGGTGACAAGGATTCTTGCTGTGGCCGATGGAAGGGAATATCATAGGAGCTGAAAAGACATGGTTTGTGAAGTTGCATGGTACCCACAAAAATGACTCGGGTATTTTATGTAGTTGTTTACAGTGGAATCCAAGTGATGTTGTAACGTTTAACTGTTATGATTAATATAAAGATCTGCTAAGATCAATTGTGGTTTAGTATGTATCTGTCCATATGTATCATGGATCTCTAAACTTTTTTTGAATGACTTAACAACTCCATGTAATTGGTGTTGGAAATAATACTGAAAGGGGGGGTGAATCAATATTATCTGGTGATCCGGATCTTGGAGGGAGGCCCCCAAGATCTAAAAATTTGAAATGGATCTTGGTGGGAGAGACCCTCAAGATTTGAAATATTGAAATGGATCTTGGGGTAGAGGCCCCCAAGATCTGAAAAATTGAATTGCTAGAAGAAAAATAGGAGAATGCCCAATAAACAAAACCACAAAGAAACTTTTTATTAAAACCCATTGATCTGGATTTAAACAGGAATGCAAAAAAAAAACAGAGACAACCATAAAGACAGATATCCAACGGAAATAATTCATTTCATTAATGGAAAATACTGAAATATATTTACAACTAGAAATGGAAATAAACCAGCTAGGGCGATGGTAGCTTATCTCTGAGAAGAGATGTGGTGGCTACATGCCTCTGAACTGTAAAGGCTACATTGCGGCAGACCATCTGTCCTTTTACAAAATGTGACTTGTTACTTATAGTATTTTTCAGTTACAATACCATGGGTCAATTCCATGGGTGAATGAATAACATGGGTGAATTTTACAATACCATGGGCAAATTCCATTTACAATACCATGGGTAAATTCCATGGGTCGATGAATAATATGGGTGGATGAGTACCATGGGTTGATGCCATTTTCCATTCAAATCATTCCTCCCTCCTTAAGAAGCAATGGGCCCCATTGCATAAAGTTCCCTCCTGCGAAGCCTTTGTTGAATATGAAGAGCCACTGAAGATAAGGGTTTTATGTGGTTAACCCAAAACCCTGATAAACGAAGATCTGAGGATAGAGATACCCTGTAATGCTTGTGACCAACTGTGATGATGATAGTGTGCAGCCTAGAAAATGGACTTCGATGAAGTGTGGACTTGTGGATGACCCATAACCATGAAGATCCGAGGATATATATACCCTGTAATGCTTGTGACCAACTGTGATACTAACAGTGTGCGGCCTAGCAAATGGACTTCGATGAAGTGTGGGTTTGTGGATGACCCATAACCATGATGTTGGTTGCTGATGAATTAGCAGGTGCCTACATAGCTTGGGGTGGGAGGGCACGTCTCCAAATAGCCCAGTCCGAATGCTGCTATGTTGAAACTGATGAATGTGAAGCAGGTGCCTACTAAAGTGGGGTGGGAGGGCACGTCTCCAATGGGAACCCACTCTGAATGTTGCTCCAGAATTAAAATGGGCATAACTCAGTCAATATAACTCAGAATATTTATTATAACCTATTTTTGGAAGTATAAAGATCATTTTGCATCTTCCCATGAGTTGGAAATCCTTATCTGGACCCTCTGAGATCTCAGATTCGCGCTGCAACAGTTCCACCGTCACAAAAATTCTGATAAAATAGCGGATTTTAAATCAACGATATCTCCCACATTCAAACTCCGATTCGACCCATTGTTTTTTTGAAATTGGGTGATTTTTCGAGAGGAATCCAGATATGGTATTTGTTTTTGTAAATTTTGTACCAAATGTTTCATATTTGATCTGCAATGTCGTTGCCCAAAACAATTCCTGCAAAAAAAATGAAAAAAAGAAAAATTCTTCTTGCTTGACCCAAGAAAGTGCTCTGTGGAGGTTGTAGCACATGCCTGAAGTTTGTTGAATATTGCTGCAAATTTTGAAACTTAACTATGCATGAAACCCTCATTCACATGGAATCGTAAACTGCTCTGATACCATTGGTCCGGATCTTCGGAGGAGATACCCCCAAGATCTAAAAATTTGAAATGGATCTTGGTGGGAGAGACCCTCAAGATCTAAAAGATTGAAATGGATCTTGGGGTAGAGGCCCCCAAGATCTGAGAAATTGAATTGCCAAAAGAAAAATATGAGAATGCCCAATAAACAAAACCACAAAGATTTTTTTTATTAAAACCCATTGATCTGGATTTAAACAGGAATGCAACAAAATACAGAGATAACCATAAAGACAGATATGCAGCGGAAATACTTCATTTCATTAATGGAAAATACTGAAATATGTTTACAACTAGAAATGGAAATAAACCAGCTAGGGCGATGGTAGCTTATCTCTGAGAAGAGATGTGGTGGATACATGCCTCTGAACTCTAAAGGCTATAATATGGCGGACCATTTGTCCTTTTACAAAATGTGACTTGTTAATTATAGTATTTTTCAGTTACAATACCATGGGTCAATTCCATGGGTTAATGAATACCATGGGTGGATTTTACAATACCGCGGGCAAATGCCATTTACAATACCATGGGTAAATCCCATGGGTCGATGAATAATATGGGTGGATGAGTACCATGGGTTGATGCCATTTTCCATTTGGATCATTTGGTCAATTATTTTCTTTTTCAAACCCAGAACATATACTCTACTTTAGATAGAGAAAACCATGTATATATGCAACTATCGATAAGGAAACCCGTGTATACCATACAAACTTATAATTTAAAATATTCTACAGATGTTTGAACATTAATCTGTGCATGAGGATCATATAAACAGTAACCAGGAACAGAAAAATAGAGCAGAAGACAATCACACACAAGAACACAAGATATAAGGTGGAAACCCAATGTGGGTGAAAACCACCTGCTCCAATATGTCTCTATCTTCTCAATTAGAAACTTCTTTTTACAATTATTCTGTATTGGTGCAGTCCTTTACCAGTACGCAGGTTGCTACCTGCAGAGAGCTACAACCCTCTCTCGTTTTCCAGCTTCTCCGGGAAGGGAGCTACAACCCCCTTAGTGCTTGTACTAGTTTAGATACTAGTACACAGGCTGCTACCTACAGAAGACTACAACCTTATCTTCGTTCCAGGGACCACGTTTCATAAATTTTCAGACTGGATCAACAAATAACATCAAGAATTTATGCATCAACCAATCACCTTTTGACCAATCAAAACTGAATCAAAATAAACACTTCTCTGACGACTGTACCTAGATCATAATAACAATAATCACACCCCACTTCTAAACCGAGAACATTGTAGCAATAAACAAAAGCAGCTAGAACATAAATCAAGAGATATACGCTACTTCTGTATTCAGAAACCTACGTGCATACATTTATGTGTCAATACCGACCTGCGTATAGATCTATAAATTCATTCTTTCAAACATTCAGATATTAGTTAACCTAGATTATCAGATTTATAGATCAAGCGTGTGCCACATATCACAAATCAAAATCATATAGAGATAACACTATTCTAGCCTTAAGATTTTGACCCATCAATAGAACTTATCCTTCTCCTTGC
>APFE030562545.1:0-17869 GCA_000404065.3 Pinus taeda
TGGATGATGACTCCATCCATCATCAAGACCAAAGAAAGCCTTGTAATGGATAAAGTCACCATTCGAAATGTTGGACATAGTACACAGTGATATTCCGAAAATCTCTAACTATATAACTATTATTATATTGTTTATTGATTAATCATTTTATTTTATATAATGATTATTATATTTTTTTATTGATTAATGGATAAAGTCAACATTCCAAATGTTGGAATGGATCCACACATATTAAGCTCAACTATATAACTATTTAATTATATTGATTAATCCATTTATTTTATATAATGAATTATTATATTTTTATTCCTTAATCGTTATGTTTTATTCAATTTTAATATTTTGATTGTAAAACTAATTATAATTTAGTTATTAATATCACATATTATTTGTGAAATGAAAATTAATTCATATCTGGTATAAAGTAACTATTTTAAAGGATAAATTTCATTTTTATTAAATATTTTTATACATTTAAATTTTAACTTAATAATATATTTGAAAATAACATGTTTTAACTAATGAAAGTAAATTTTTTTTTATTTTTTAATAAAAGCATTTCAATTAAAAATAAGTATGTAAATAAACTTAATCCTAATTATCAATTACTAATATTTTATATAAATATATATAAATATATATATATATATATATATCCATATATATAGAAAAAGAAAGAGTAATATAAATCTAATCTATACATAATTTTAATACAAAAAATCAATAAATGTAATTTGATTTCATATAAAAAAATAGGTAGTAATTATTTATTTTATTATAGTTTTTATGTCTAAAAAATTTATTTTTTTCAGAAAGAAAAAAACTTGGAAGTAGTCCTAGTACATAATCCAAGAATTCTCAAAAACATTGTTCGTGAAAAAAGACATTATTGACTCCCAAGTATCCACTAGATCCAAAGCTAATATATTAAAAATAACAAAGATCTAAACTCAATCCAGATCGCTTGGATATACCACATAATGAGTCACTCCAAACAACCAAAAGGTTGCAAGAAAAAAACATCATCCAAAAAGTATATATAGACCACTTGAACAACTTGAAAACATAATTATTATAATTCAAAAAATTCCTTTAGCCACCTTCTTTCCATCAACAAAAAAAGGGTAATGTATAGAGCATGTTTCAGCAACCAAACCACGCTTTCATAATCTGACTTCCACCATGTTGAGCTCCCTATACACATGTAAGAATGTGATATGCACAAAAGACTACTTGAAGAACTCAATAAGCTCCATCCAACCAACCAAGGAGGGAGTTGAAAGGGAGGACCTCCCATCTATTACATCAACGGTAGAACGAGAATCCCTATACACAAAAATGTTATGTGTCGTAAGCACTTAGCAAAAATCAACAAACCCCAAATAGCTAATAATTCATCTTTGGAGTTCAAGCCCAAACCTACATACCATAAAAGAGGAAAATGTATTAGGGGATTAATCCTCAACCATTCCCCACAACCACGCCTATCGTCCTGGGTTGTGCCATTAAATAAAATGGTTGGGAAGATCACATGCATTTGAGGACACAAAGTACTCGAAATTTTATCGGCCCCAGTTGAAAATCAAGCCAAACTATTAGAGCAAATTCTGAAGAAATTAAGAGGCCTATCTTCAAAAATCGCTAAGTTTCTTTCTCACCAAATCTCCCAGGAAATATACAACGAAAGAAAATTATGTTTTCGTCTCCTACTAAACCATCGTCGATAGAAAATTTCCTCAGAATCAAAGGTACCCATCTATGGAATCTGAACACAATTTAAAATGTGTGCCCAAACCATCAACAAACAAGGGGCACTAAATGATCAGGTGCATGACACTTTCCTATTCCATGTGACAAACTACACACCAACCTGGGCCCTGATATCCACTTTTATAGATGTTGTCCCAAGTAAGGATTTTGTTTTTCCAAACTAGCTAGCAGAAGATGATCACCTTCAAAGGAACATTCCACCTCCAAGCTTTCTTGTACTAACACAAGTTTGTTAAGGGGTTAACACTACAAGAATATAGTGGCAAATATCAGAAACCACCACCAAACCCTTTTTCATAACACCATTCCAAGCTAAAGAGTCACCTGAAGCCTTCTTCATGAAACCAACCAACTGGAACTCTTATACGATGTGTTTCCAAGATATTGCATTCCCTCCCAAAAATCTGATCTCTTCCGCACTCTTTGACACTGGGTATGGAAGATCCATCCGCCATCACCTGATTGGTTGATCCAGGAAGAATATGCGTCTTGTTTGAAGAGCATTTATGAGGCTAAGATTAAAATTATATGAGGGACTAACACCCATAATGGAGTCAAAACCAATCAATATTTTGTTTCCCCTACCAAAGGACTGGTGCATCTTACCGAGAAACCCTTTGTTGACCTTGAATAAGCTCTTCCAAATATAGGAGCCATATCTTACCCCAATCACACCCCTTTTGTACCATTCTATGAGGGATCTTCCTTTCAAATATTTTTTGTGATAATATCTTGCCAAAAACCTTTAACAAAAATGTCCCTCCATAGAGATTTTGTTAGTAAATCCCAACCAAACTTCTTCAAATCCATGATACCCCATCATCCAACATCTTTTCGTTTTGTTATGGCATCAAAATTAACTAGTGATATTTCTTGTGTCCCTTATTTCCAAACCAAAGAAAGTACGCCATGATAGCTTTAATTTTGTTAATAACATATGAATGAAGACAAAAACAATGCATCCAATATATAGACAAATGTTGTAATACAGATTGAATTAAGATGTATCGACCTCCCAAAGAGAGCCAATAGTGAGTCCAAAGAGAAAGTCGGTTTTGAAACTTTTCCAGTAACTCTCCCCAGTCAAAGATCCTATATTTGTTGGGTTCCAATATGAAACCCAAATATGTAATACAATCATTAATATGTGAGACCTCAACATTGAAAAACCTAAAAATATGACAAATGACCTTCAAATCATCAGAGGAATGAAGCAATAAGGATTTATTCTCATTCATTATCAAACCAAATGTACCTCTAAATATAACGAGTATGTGATGAAAAGTCTTCCACTACTCCCAAGACACCTGTCTGAATGTTAATACATCATCAACAACAAAAAGGATGTGCAACAGAGATAAATTGAGATACCTGTAACCCACGGAATAACCTCTGTAATTGTGCCTCCTTTATCTTTAGATTCATCCCATCCATAACTAAGATGAATAATAAAGGGGATAAAGAGCACCCCTAACGAAGCCCTCTGCAAGCTGGAAAAAAAATCGATGGGTAACCATTGATTAATACTGAAAAGAATGCAGAAGACACACAAACCATTATCCATTCAATATTATCGACAAAAGGCCCAATTTTTGTGAGAATAAAGTGAAAATATGACCAATCAACACATCATATTCCTTATGTAAGTCCAATTTCATAATTATATCCTTTTTCTTCTTTGCTTGTGTAATAACCCAACCTGTTGACGGCTGGATTTTTCCATGTAAATATATGATTGTAAGTACATTTCAAGTTAAAAAGGGGTAAGTAAGGGACAAAGATTCCAAAAGGGACTGAGGGAGGTCAATTGCTTGGGAACTTCAACTTGCTTGTTGTAGAAAGAAAACTGGACAGTTTGGACAACCATTGAAGGGTAGTTGTTGAGCTTTAAATGCTATGGCATGGTGTGTTGCAGAGATGGTTTTTGTAAATTTATGAACTATAGGCAAGGGACAAAGCCCGTGTTGGATTACGAAAACGTAACAAGGAAACCAGGACACAAGGCATGAAAAAAAGGAGGGAGAGCAGTGACAGAGAGGAAGAAAAACCTCAATTTTGCTTAGTGAGGGAAAAACGAGGGAGAGCAGTGGAAAATAAGAAAAAACTTATTTTTTCTCAATGAGGAAAGAAAATAAGGATAATTGAGAGCAACAAAAAAGGATCAGCATAAAGTGTAATGCATGCACAATGAAAAAAGAGCAAAGGGAGCTCGATTGTAAGGAACAATAACAAATTAGAGTGTTGTTATTCTTGGTAAACAATAACAAGTTTAAGTGTTGGGACGAGTCTAAGTTCTTCCTTTACTCTCAAGGTTCCATCATCCTTCGGTGAATCAATAGGAGCACTAGATGTGTTCTCCTTCAGGTGGAGGTAAATATCCATATGCCTCAGGGAGCTAGAGGGTGGAGATGGAATTCTCTGGATTCCCTTGATAGCCTAGGGTAAAGGTTTATCCCTTAGATTCTTGGTAAAGGAAACTCTGAAAGTCCCCATTTCTTATCATTTAACAATGGGTTATGAATTCCCTTAATTGGGTGGAACCATTTTATTACATGCTACTAGGGTGGAGACGAGACCTCTGGACTCCATGGAGTATGTGGGTGTGTTAAGCAAAATTTTAAGGATGGAAAAATATCTTGAATTTTAAAAACATTGGCGAATATCACTAGTCCATAAGATGCAACTATAAAATGTTTGTTGATATATTTGTACAATTATTCAAATTCATAATGATTTTATATATACTCTCTATATAACGTTGGCGATTTTTAAGGTAAAATAATTTTATATTGTAAAATTTGGGTGAATTACTTTTTACAAAAAATGGAAATTGACGAATATTTTTTATGGAAACATCGTGGAAGATTAGCCCACCTACAAATATTAGCCCCTAAAATTTTCCATGGTGTGTTTTCGGATGGCTACAGAGAGTGGAGGTTGTAAGTCTAAGGAATCCCTAAACTTGGTCGATTGTTATTAATTAGTTGAAGGGTGGAGGCAACAAATGTTTGGATTCCCTATTTATTGTTGATCATCATTTGTTAGACGAAGGGTGGAGGCAACATGCCTTTGGATTTCTTGAATGTGTTATGCAACCAGCTCACAAATAGATAGATCAACGACATAAAAATTATCCTCTTTGAGGGGCAAACCTCCTTTACATTACATAAATAAACAATTCTTGGATGATACAAATGAAAAGACCTCCTTTGTATATATAGTAGTCTAAGGGGTCACAATATAATCAGAGCCTACATAACAACAATAAGGTAAGGGCACAACAATAAAAATAATGGGCTTCTATGGGGCACAAAATAACAATATGGGGGCTACATGGGTACAACAACAATAATAATAAGGGGGATACACTAGTATTATAGCGACCTAACATGCCCTTCTCCTTCAAAAAATTGTTGTCCTCAACGCTTAAGTAGTTTTGGATGCTTTTGTATAAAATTCTCATCCTCCCATGTGGAATCTCCAGCGGGTAAGTTCTTCCATTTAATGAGATACTCTGAAATTGATCGATTTTGTAGTTTTTAGGTTCTTGTTTCCATGACTAATTCAAGCTCTAGTATAATTTTTCGTTCTTCGTCAAGTTCTGGAAACATTGTTTGAACTAGAAGCTTATCATCGATAACCTTCTTTAAGTATGAAACATGGAAAACTGGATGTACTTAGGAAGATGCAGGAAACTCTAATTTGTATGCCATAGTACCAATCTTTTGCAACACCTTGTAAGGACTGTAGTACTTGGGTGATAATTTATTATCCTTCTTAGCTTGCTTGAGAGACATTTGTTTGTATGGTTATTGCCGTAAAAATACCTAGTCACCTGCATCAAAACTTCTTTCACTGTGATGTTGATCTTCCTGTTTCTTCATTTGACTATGCACTAGAGTGAGGTTATCCTTTAAGAGTTGGAGAACTTGTTGTTGATGCTCGATGTGATCTTCCACTACTTAAACCTTAGAATTTTCTCTTAAATATGATGTGATGGATGGTATATGCTATCCATAAAGTTCCATAAATGGGGTCATTTTTGCTGCAGTATTGAAGGAAGTGTTATGCCACCATTCAGCTAGTGGTAACCACTTAACCCATTGTGTTTTTTTATTATAGACAAAGCAATGAAGATATCTTTCCAAACATTTGTTCACTATCTCATTTTTCCCATCAGATTGAGGATGATGAGATGATCTATGAGTTCATTGAGTACCAAGACAAGAAAATAATTATGTCCAAATATTTCCACTAAAGATGGGATCTTTGTCACTTATTATAATCTTTGGATTTCCATGAAGCTTTTGAATTGTTTCCATAACTGCAATAGAAATTGTACTAGCTTTAAAAGGATGTGATAATGCACAAAAGTGTGCATATTTGGTAAGTCTATCAACTACCACCATGATGGCACTCTTTCCTTCAAACTTGGGTAAATCTGTCATAAAATCCATTGTGACCTCCTCCCAACATTGAATTGGAATAGCTAAACATTATAACAGACTCAGGGTCTTAATTGTCTCAACTTTATTTTATTAGAAAACCAAACATTCTACCACAAGCTTCTGAATATGAGATTTAAGGCCATCCAAAAAAAAATCCATTTTGATCTTATGGTAAGTTTTTTAAAATCCTAAGTGACCTCCTAAGGGAGAGGTGTGCAATTCCAAAAGAATATTTTGTTTGAGTTGGGAATTCTTACAAAGATATAAGCGATCTTTGTACCATAATGAAAAGTTTTTCCAGCGAAATGTATCAGATGTACTGGGATCTTGTTGGAAATTTTGAATGAGTAACCAAAATTTTTCATCATTCTTCCATTCATCCCTTGCTTCGGTTATCCACTCAGGTTGGATAATAGAAATGACACAAAGAAATTCTTCCACATCCTCATCGTTTCTTAAGAGTGCATTTGCAACAACATTTTACTTCCCTTTATTGTAGATTATTTCAAATTCATAACCCAACATCTTTGTCACCCATTTCTTTTGCTCTTCTAAAGATAATATTTGTTCCAAAAAGTATTTAAGACTATCATGATCTGTTTTTACCTTGAAGTGTCTTCCCATTAGGTAAGGTCACCATTACTTTAGTGCATGTAGTATTTCCAACATTTCCTTGTCATAAATAAATTTGTGTAAATATTTTCCTTTGATTGGATGACTTTCAAAAGAAAAGGCTCTTCCTTCTTGCATTAAAACATCACCAACTCCATTTCCTGAAGCATTACATTCCACAATAAACGTTTTTGTGAGGTCTGACGTAGCTAAGACCGGTGTTTGGCACAATGCCTCTTTAAGATGTTCTGATGCAGGAGCATCTGGACTTAGCCACCAATGTGATTGTATGTTCACATGTTGCGGCTAACAAGAGATGAATTTCATTGACCTGAGTGGTCAAAATCAGTTTTAGTAGATAGGGTTGGATCTCTCGAATTTATCTTTGCTTTATATATTGTAATGATTAGATCACTGTATTATTTTTAGACTAAGAGACAAGTTGTTAGTATAGGTGTGTCTCAGAGCTAGGAAAGAGGGATTTGATTGTTAGACTGATAAAAATAGGGATCGAGTTGTCAATGCAGTTAGGCTAGGATTTGATTCATAAAAGAGGAAAGAATGTAATTATAGAGAGATTAGATGATCGAGAACAGAGTGAGTAAGCGAGAGTTTGAGTGAGATATAGGGTTTGATATTGAAACAGAGGTTAGACAAACTGTTGTAATCGAGCCAAGAGGGCCAAGACTCTGTAATTTCCATTTTATTGAATTAATGATTAAGTGTGTTGTTGTGTGTTAATCCTGGTGTAGAAATTCATTCGTATTTGTGTATTAGCGTTCTAGACTAATCGGGTATTTTTCTCTGTTTAAACATATTATTTATGAATCACAATCCATTAGTGTTAAGCATTAATTTTGAGCTTAAGCACTAAACCTTTCCTTAAGCATCCTTCTTAAAGTATGAATTAAGAACGTGGGTTGTATTTGATAAGTGGGAAGTGGTATCTCGTGCGGCCAGAAGGTCATAAATGGTATTTGGAAAATTCACGTGATCAACCTTAGCGGTGGACACGTAGCACAAGAAAACCACTTTTCTCGTGCGCTCTTGACCTGATATTGTTCATGCAAGAATTCACGTGAGATTGTGCGATAATCGTTTGATTGGATGGGTCACATCGATGGTGTAGATCGTCCGGGTAAGTTAATGAGCGGAAGATGTGATATCCATTGGATCTGGAGAAGTGAGATCAACGGCGCGGATTGAAGCACTCAACAAAAGGATAAGTCAATGAGGGACCGACGGTGATTGGTCAGGTAAGCGGGACCCTCAGGGGGAAATACACATACAAAATCTGCTTAAGTGCAGCTGATTAGTTACAAAGTTAACTAGTAGTCTAATTCTAGACTACCACCCCATTTTCATCAACCTCCTATGTCATTTTTGGTATAAGAGCACAAAGATTAAGTTTTGCTACAATAAACATGCCACCAAGGAGAGAAGGAGGCATAGGGTGGCAGAGACTTGTAGTGAATGTAGTTCTACTAGATGAGATCCAAAATCTGCATACAAGGATGGAGATGATGGAGACTGCTCAGAGGAGAGCACCTGATGAAGGAAATACCAGTGTTGCAGAAGAATATTCTGAGGAAGAAGAAGAGGATGAAAGTGAAGCTTCCAAAGTTATCAAGATATTGGCGAAAGAAAGTGGAAGACCAAAGGTGGAAATACCTTGATATGACAGGAATCTCAATGTAGAAGAATTGATGGACTGGATCAGTTCATTAGACAAGTATTTTGACTATGAGGAAGAGGTTTATGACAAAAAGAAAGTGAAATTTGCAGTTACCAGATTGAAGGGTCATGCAGCTATCTGGTGGGATGAATTATAAACATCCAGAGCAAGAAAAGGGAAGTCTAAGATCAAAGAATGGGATAAAATGGTATGTAAATTGAAAGCCAAATTTATGCCGAAAGATTATTAGTTAAATCTTTTCAGACAGTTACAAAATTTGAGACAAAAAGGAATGACTGTCAAAGAATACACAAAAGAGTTTTATAAGCTGAGCATTAGAGCAGGACATGTAGAGGATGATGTAGAAAAGGTAGCTAGATACATAAATGGGTTGGGATATGACATACATGATGAAATCAACTTGATGAGTCTGAAGACAATTGAAGATGCCTTTCAAGCAGCTTTGAAGGCAAAAAAGAGGATGTTGAGGAAGCAAAATCAAAGGAATAGAGGAAAAAGTTCAGCAAGAGGTAGAGGAACTACCAGATCAAGGTTTCAGCACCCTCAGAGTGAAGCAGGAAGTTCAAGTAGTAGACCACCACAGAGAGGAGAATTTAGTAGAGGATTTGCACCGAGAGTAAGAGGTCGATGAAGAGAAATTCATTGTTACACATGTGGAGAATGGGGACATGGATCATGGGATTGTCGTCATAATAAAGTAACAAATTAGAGGAATGTGAATGTGGACGAGGCAAGGGAAGAGAAACCTCAAATTGCAGACATGGAAGAATCACCTGAAGTAGGAGAATCCTTGTTGTTGAAAAGGGTATTTCTTAAGGCAGAGAAAGAGACAAGAGAACCAGCTCAGAGAAAGAGTTTATTCAGAACTACATGCAAGTCCAAATGAAAATGTTGTAAAGTGATAATTGATAGTTGAAGCACTGATAACCTTGTTTCCACAGAAATGGTGGACAAGTTAGAACTAGTGAAAACAGTACGCCCTAATCCTTACAAAGTATCATGGCTGCAAAAGGGACATCAGCTTATTGTGACAGAACAATACAAGGTAGAGATACAACTTGGTACTTATAAGGATGTGGTATTGTGTGATGTAATGCCAATGGATACCTTGGCAGTTTGATCAGAAACCTATTCATGATGGGAGAAGAAATACTTACACTCTGGAGAAGGATGGAAATAAACACACACTGCTGCCATTGAAGGATGAAGCAGGCAAAGACGTGATTGGAAACAATGTTATGCTGATGAGTGGGAAATAATTGCTACAATAAGTCAAGAAGGATGAACAGATGCATTTTGATGTCATAAGGAGACCTAAGGTAATTTTAACATCCACAAACTTATATGATTTATCTGAAGAAATCAAAACTCTGTTGAATGATTTTTTTTATATTATTGTGGATGAGTTGCCAAATGCATTACCACCCATCAGGAGTATTAGCCATCATATTGATCTAATACCTAGAGCAACTTTTCCAAAAAAAGCAACATTCCTCAAGAAAATGCAGAAGTTGGAAGACAAGTACAAGAACTAATGGATAAGGGATTAATCAGAGAGAGTCTTAGTCCATGTGATGTACCAATAGTACTCAGTCCAAAGAAAGGTGGTGAATGGCGTATGTGTACAGATTCTAGAGACATAAACAAGATTACTATCAGGTATAGATTTCCTTTACCACGCATGGATGATTTGATGGATTGTTTAAGTGGGTCAAAGTATTTTTCTAAAATAGACCTAAAGAGGTGATATCATCAGATAAGGATTAGAGAGGGAGATTAATGGAAGACTGCATTTAAAACAAATAGTGGGTTGTATGAATGGTTAGTGATGCCTTTTGGACTCACTAATGTGCCTAGGACATTCATGAGATCAATGAATGAAGTCTTGAAAGAATATGAAGGAAAGTTTGTCATTGTTTATCTTGATGATATTCTAGTTTCAGTAGAAGCAAAGAAGAACATCAAGAGTATCTTAAGTTGGTTTTAAGAACTCTACAAAAAGAGAAACTACTGATAAATCTGAAGAAATGTAGTTTCATGAAAGAAGAATTAATCTCTTTGGGATTTGTATCTTCTAAAGAAGGTTTGAAAATGGATCCAGAGAAATTCCAAGCAATTTGGAACTGGCCTACTCCAAAAAACATATTTGAGGTAAGAAACTTTCATAGTCTTGCAAGTTTTTATAGAAAATTTATCAGAAATTTTAGTCAAATTTGTGCACCAGTTATTGAAACAATAAAAGAGACTAATCAGCCATTCAAGTGGATAGAAGCAGCAAACTGAAATTTTAAGTTGTTGAAGAAGAAAATTACAGAGAAACCAGTTTTAGCTTTACCTGATTTTGGGAAATTTTTCCAAGTTGAAACTGATGCTAGTGGAGTTGCAATTGGAGTAGTTTTGAGTCAGGAACAGAGACCAATAGCCTACTTTAGTGAGAAACTAAATGAAGCTAAGAAGAAGTATTCTTGTTATGATAAATAATTTTATGCTACTGTGCAAGATTTTAAAAAATGGAGACATTATTTGCTACCAAAGGAGTTTGTATTATATTCTAACAATCATTCATTACAGTTCATAAACAACCAGCCAAAATTGAACCAGAAACATGCCAAGTGGGTAGAATTTTTACAGAGTTTTACTTTTGTGATAAAACACACAAGTGGTAAGTTGAACAATGATGTTAATGCTTTGAGCAGGGTAAATTTTGTTGTACAAGAATTAAGAGTTAGTGTTGTAGGATTTGAAGAAATGGTTGATATGTATAATGATGATGTAGAATTCAAAGATATTTATGCAGTTGTACTAAATCCAATAGTTCATAACAAAAGTTAGTGGTTAGATTATCTTATCCAAGGAAGTTTACTGTTTAAAGGTAACAAATTGTGCATTCCCAAATGTTCTATGAGGGAAAACATAATCACGGAGAAACACAGTGGAGGATTATCTGGTCACTTTGGACAAGACAAAACCTTTTCTCAGGTAAATGATTTTTACTATTGGCCAAAGATGAAAACAGATGTTAAGAAATTTGTTGAGAAGTGCAGAATCTATCAGCATGCTAAAGGGAGAAGCCAAAATGCAGGATTGTACCATCCATTGCCAATACCAGTTGACCATGGGATGCAATTAGTATGGACTTTGTTTTGGGGTTACCTAGAACTCAAAGAGGGAATGATTTCATTTATGTTGTGGTAGATAGATTTTCCAAAATGGAATATTTCATTGCATGTAAAAAGGCTAGTGATGCAACACATATTGCTAATCTGTTTTTTTCAGAGGTTGTAAGGTTACATGGATTGCCTGTAAGTATTGTGTCTGATAGGGATACAAAGTTTGTTGGGCACTTCTGGAGAACTCTTTGGAAGAAACTAGGTGCCAACCTTAGTTTCAGTTTAGCATATCACCCTCAAATAGATTGACAGACCGAAGTGGTAAATAGAAGCTTGGGAAACATATTGAAAAGTTTAGTGTATGAAAATCCTAAGCAGTGGGATTTAACACTTGCTCAAGCTGAGTTTTCTTATAATGACACTCCAAATCGAAGTACTAGAATGAGTGCATTTCAGATTGTTTTTGGAATGAATCCAAGAGGTGTGTATGAACTCAGAAATTTGGGTAAGCAGGAGACAAGAAGTGCAAAAGCTGAAGAGTTTGCAGAGAAGATGCAGAGACTACAAGAAGATGTCAAAGACAGATTGCATGAAAGCAGTGGCAAATACAAATAGAGAGCCGATATGAAGAGGAGAGAAAAAGAATTCCAAGTGGGAGATCTAGTGATGGTATACTTGAGAAAAGAAAGATTTCATGTTGGGACTTACAATAAACTAAAGATGAAAAAGATAGAACCATGCAAAATTGTGAGGAATTTTTCAACTAATGATTATGAAATTGAATTTCTAGAAGGGATTGGAATATCACCTATCTTCAATGTTGCAGATTTGTATCCATACAAGGAGACAGAGTCAGAGATATAGAAGGAACCCGCAGGAGATGAAGTTCAAACTTTACATTGGGAAGAACAAATGCCAAAGATAGTCAAGAAAAAGGTGGAAGCTATTTTGGAGAAAAGAGTATCCAAAAGAACCGGAGCACAGGTTTATTTTCAGTATCTATTCAAATGGAAGGGACAGCTAGTGGAGGATGCTAGTTGGATAACAAAAACAAAATTACAGAAGTATGGAGTAAACCCTGAAAGTTTGATGAAGAATTATTTTCTTCCTCAGGAGTCTAATGCGGGAGCATCCAAGCTTAGCCAACAATGTGATTGTATGTTCACATGTTGTGGCTAACAAGAGATGAATTTCATTGACCTGAGTGGTCAAAATCAGTTTTAGTAGAGAGGGTTGGATATCTCGAATTTATATTTGCTTTATTTATTATAATAATTATATCACTGTATTATTTTTAGACTAAGGGATAAGTTGTTAGTATAGGTGTGTCTTAGAGCTTGGAAATAGGGATTTGATTGTTAGATTGATAAAAATAGGGATCGAGTTGTCAATGTAGTAGGATAGGATTTGATTAATAAAATAGGAAAGAATGTAATGACAAAGAGATTAGATGATCGAGAACAGAGTGAGTAAGCGAGAGTTTGAGTGAAAGATAGGGTTTGAGATTGAAACAGAGGTCAATCAAACTATTTTAATTGAGATGAGAGGGCCAAGACTCTGTAATTTCCATTTTATTGAATAAATGATTAAGTGTGGTGTTGCGTCTTAATCCTAGTGCAGAAATTCATTCGTATCTATGTATCGGCGTTCTGAACTAATCAGGTATTTTTCTCTGTTTAGACATATTATTTATAAATCACAATCAATTAGTGTTAAGTGTTAATTCTAAGCTTAAGCAGTAAACCTTTCCTTAAGTGTATTTCTTAAAGTATGAATTAAGAACGTGGGTTGGATTTGATAATTGGGAAGCGGTATCTCGCGTGGCCACAAGGTTGTAAATGGTATTTGGAAAATTCACACAATCAACCTTAGTGGTCGACACGTAGCATGAGAAAACCACTTTTCTTGCGTGCTCTCAACCTGATATTGTTTGTGCAAGAATTCATGCGATATTCCATGATAGTTGTTCGATTAGACAGGTCACATCGGCGGTGTAGATCATCCGGGTAAGTTGATGAGCAAACGACACGATATCCGTTGGATCTAGAGAACTGAGATCAATGGCATGGATTGAAGCGTTCAACAAAAGGAGAAGTCAATGAGGGACCGATGGTGATTAGTCGGGTAAGTGGGACCCTCAGGGGGAAATACACGTATAGAACCTGTTTAAGCCTAGCTGATTGGTTACAAAGTTAACCAGTAGTCTAATTCCATACTACCACCGCATTTTCGTCAACCTCCTGCATCATGTTCAAAGGCCTTTGTTGCTTCTAGAGTCCAAGAAAGTGCATATTTATTCAATAATGATGTAGAGGTGCCTTTATTCTACCATAATTCTTAATAAACTTATGATAATACCCTGTCAACCCAAGAAATACTTGAATATGCTTTATGGTTTTAGGGATTTTCCATTCCTTAATGGATTTGATTTTGTTAGGGTATACCTTAACACCCTCATGAGATACAATATGACCCAAATATTCCACCTCCTGTACTCCAAAGAAACATTTCGAGGTTTTTTCATGTAAGTATTTCTCCTCCAATAGTTTGAGCACCCTGTCAACATGTTGAACATGACCCTTCCAAGACTTGTTGTAGATTATTATGTCATCAAAAAATACTAACACATATTTTCTAAGGAAGGGTTTGAAAATGGAATTCATCAAACCTTGAAATGTGGAAGGTGCATTAGTAAGGCCAAAAGGCATGACCAAAAATTCATAATGATCCTCATGAATTCTGAATGTTTTTTTTAGAATGTCTTCAGTCTCCATTCTAATTTGATGATATCATGAACAAAGATCCAGCTTGGTGAAGGAAATGCCTCCATGTAATTCATCTAACAAATCATCAATGATAGGAATGGTAAATTTATCTTTAATAGTGAGCTTGTTGAGCTCCCTCTAATCTAGACACATATGCCATGATCCATCCTTCTTGTGCACGAATTGTAGGTTTTAACCCCATACAGAAATTACCTGTAAACGAATTCTTAAAAGCAGAAAATAAACAATGGCAAGAGCATAAAACATAAAACAAATATACACATAAATTTTCCCATGGATCCCAAAAGCGGGACTACCAAATTGATTTTTCATTATATTCCTTTCAATGTTACAATACATATATATACATGCTGATTGCAAAAAGACTTCTAACTTTAATTTCTCCAACCAATTAATCCATAATGAATTAATTAATTATTTCCAAGCAGTTGGTGAGACTAAATTCGAATTTAATTCGCAATTTTAATTCAAGGACAAATTAAAATTGGAATATACTGGATTTTATTTTTATCATTTCTTGTTGCTATTTTCAACACTCCCTCTCAAAAAGAAAGGAATTCAACTCAATCCCGATCCTAAACATTTGGAATGTTCTGCATGCAAAAATTCTCTCGAGTGCTATTGCTCCAGCAACTCCAGAAACAAAAAACATCCAACCTAAATCAAAATGATGCCTCTGTCATCAAAGTCTCTGACTACTATAGCCTCTATCAACTAAAAACTCTATGCTTCTGCTGACTCAACCTTTCTACACTGTTGTCAATACTTCTCTGTGATCTTCAGTATCTGACTACTTTAGCCTCTATCACTTTGATCTCTGACTGCATCAATTCCACTGATTCCTCCCACTACTATGTACATTGGGTTCCCATAGCAAGGTACGATCCATGAGGTAAAACCTCTCAATGGACCCTGCCCAATTTCAGCCTTCATGGGACTATCACTTCACATCACCCCACCTCACACCTGGAGGTATGGCTAAATGTGATCCCTCTTCTAACTTTAATTGTGGCTCCTCCACAATTATCTAATACTTCTTCTGGGACTGCATGTTGAGAGGTAATTTACTCTCCCTCTCAACTGCCAAGTCTCTAACATTTTCCTTGCTCCTTAAGGCTTTGCATGCATCTTGAACCTCAAGAGAATACAGGTTCTTGACTTGTGAACTGATCTGTTTCACTTGTCTCGTGGTGATGTGTCTAAGGAAAACCTTTCCCTTACTGAAGACAACATTGTAGCCTTTATCCTCCAACATCACAACCGATACCAGGCTCTTCTTCAGTCCAGGCACATACTTCACATCAGTCAAGGTGATAGAATCTCCATGCTCCCTCTGAAAAGCAACCGTGCCCACTCCTGAAACATTATACCTTTCATCGTCACCCATCTCCATGTGCATATTGAGGTATTTCTCCTCCAAGGTATTGAATAAAATTTTATCACTGATAATGTGGAATGAGGCTCCACTGTCAAGATTCCAACCACAACCCATCATCGATGACATCATGCATGCGATGAGGGTAAAGTCCATTTCGAACTGAGAGGCTAATGTCTCACCTTTTGATCCCTCTGAGGATCCCTTCTTGGACTTCTTCGATGGGAAATTAGTTACATAATGTCCCATCTCATGACAATTAAATCATCTCACTTTAGACTTGTCACCCTTCTTCCCTCCATGAGAAGAATTCGATTCAGAATGGCATGCATTCCCCTTCCCTTTCCTTGCCTTACTTGCTAAGGCCAAAGTTTCTTCATCATCATCCTTAGATGAAGAACCATCTCTTGTGCTCCTCTTGATCTCCTCTTGCATGAGATCTGACCACAATTGTTCCTAATTCAACAGTTTCTCCCTTCCATTCACAGAGTCCTGGTAGCTATTCCAGCTCTTTGGAAGGCCAAAGAGAGTGAGGCTCACCATATCATCATTGGTAGTAGTTATTCCCACACTTCCAAGCTCATCTCTGCAAGTGGTGAGATTGTTCAAATATGTGGAAATAATATCACCATTCTCCATCTTGATTCTTCGAAGCTTATCCTTGAGCGTGAATTTCCTCTGGTCGCTACTAGTTCGGTAGAGGTCCTTCAATATCTTCCACATTGAATATGGAGTATCCTTCCCATGGAGACTTGAGACAATATGGTCTCAAACTCCCTCAAGGATGATCTGTCTCGCACTTGCCACACACTTGTTCCACTCAGCCAACTCTTGTGCAGTAGTTGAACCTAGCTTTGGGATTTCATGATCAATGAAATCCTTCAAGCTGTTGTCTTCTAATGCAACCTCCATGCGATCTTTCCATGCTATGTAATTCAAGCTGCCTTCCAAGGCATACTCGAGTCTCAAGCCATAGAACGCCATTGGCCAACCTTGAAGTATGATATGAATTCGATTTGCACCTGCAACCCCAAACTTCAAACTTCGAATTCTCTTCTCCGTATACTATTCACTACATCGATAAACTTGGCTCCAATATCATGTAAAATTTCCTGCAAATTCTCTACAATTCTAGCTCTAAGACCATGTCAGAATTCTAACTATAGATTAACCTGATAATGAAATATAACAAAGAAAAATACTATAAACTACTTCTACTATCAATTTTCTTTGCAAAAGCTTAAAGATTGAGCAAGATTCAAGATGAACACATATAACCAAAATAAGAAGAATCAATGCATATGAAACACAGAAAATACTTACGGGAAAACCTCATCTAAAACCCCACTATTTGTATTATCATACAAGGTGGAAATACATCAGAATTATACAAAGCCTTAGCTCTCATATCTATCCAGTGCTCAGTACAATCCTCCTGGATGCTTATAGGTAAACAAGGCTTCTCACAAATATTCTCCTCTGGCCTCCAAGCCTCCTATTTCCTTGTGCAATTTCTCTGGGTGATCCACCTGTTACCATGTGTAACATTGATCACTCATACTGATCTCACACCCTATAAAACTGCGTAATCCTCAAGGAACCTTTCCTTGACTACATGGATGAGTTTTCTTTATAGGAAACCACATGCAACTGATAGTAACATGTCCTTGACATTTAGTTGAACTGGTTCATTCTCAGAATAGACATGCATGAGTTTCCGATGAGAGAATCTTTAGTTATCTGGAGTACACTTGTTGAGTGCATGCATGCATTAATTGACTGATAACTCACAATTAGTTCCTCAAACAGTTTCAAACTAATTTAACTAGACTTAACTTAGTAAACTGATCTAACTAATTACAAATAAAATATAACTCAATCTTATCTCCTTAATTAAGGGATAATCTCCTTAATTTAAGGGATAACTATTGCATGACTGTAGAAAGACTTCCAACTTGAATTTCTGCAACTAATTAATCCATAATGAATTAATTAATTATTTCCAAGCAGCTGGTGAGACTAAATTCGAATTTAATTCACAATTTTAATTCAAGGACAAATTAAAATTGGAA
>APFE030562550.1:0-10301 GCA_000404065.3 Pinus taeda
ATTTCAGAGATCTGTTATTTTGGGTTTCCATGCTCTTGGATTTGTTAGAGTGCCAGTTTAACTCCTTCTCCGTGGGATAGATCTCCAGGTGTCTTGTGTGGCTAGGTTTCAAGAGTGGATGCATAAAACATTCCTTAATCATTGTCTGCCAGGTTAATGATATTACTTATAATTCCATCAACTTTTCTTTGAAACATTAACCATTGTTATCATGTTAGGCCAAAATACTGAAATTCATACTGGTAGTTGGCACTAGTTTAAAGTCGTTCAATATGTTCTTGTTGGTTTTTTCATGAGAATGACTCCATTATCATGCACCATGCTTGATATTTTTCTAGTTTTCAATGACTTGCTTGGGTTAATTTGTTCCTAGCATACTTTCAGGATCTGTAAGTGTCCTCTATCTATTCTGATTACCTTGACTAAACCGTGATTACCTTCACTAGGCAGTGAAAACAGTGAATTAAAGATATATTTCATAACTTCACTTCATTGAGTTAGCATAATTCATAGCTTCTAAAACATCCCTTAATTACTGTCTACCAAATAAAAATAAATAATGTTACTTTCCATGTTATCAACTGTCATTTGTAACACTAACCATTGTTATTATTTTGGGATAAAAGACAGAAAATTCATGTTGTTAGTTTAGAATAACTTGATTTCATTCAATATGTTCATGTTCATGTTTGCATCATCATAAAACATGCTTCTCTTCTTTTAGTTTTTAATCAATTTCTTTAGTAAATTTGTCGTTAACCTATTTTTCTCGGACCATAAATATACTCTACAATATGTCAATTTTGAGTACCTTGACTAGCAAGTGAAACAAAGAACAAAAAATTTGTCGATTTTAGGTCAATGAATGAAACTTAAAACTATGTTCAATGAAAAATTGGCTAACAAAAAAAATGTAATTGCTGTTCCAATCCTTTGTATCAATGGGCTTGAAATTGATAGTTCTAATCTCAACAATTATGAACTGTGCAAAATTGCAAATGGATAAGGGTATTCCTGAATTCTAATCTCAACAATTATGAACTGTGCAAAATTGCAAATGGATAAGGGTATTCCTGAATCCAACATGGAGTGCTTATTTTTCTCAATTTCTGGCTTGACATTACTCAAATCTATATGCAATATTCATAGAAGATTTGATTGTGCTCTGGTCTTAATGCTAGAAATCCCTCTGCAAGCCAAGAAAAGTTATTTAATTTTTATATTTGTTCTAAGCCTGAATTTTAATTAGAAACAAGAAATCTCACTGGAAGATGAAATTGAGAAAACCGACATATATCTGAAGCGACTTCATATTTCTAGTATTCAATCTTAGTAAGGAATTTAGTTTTTCAATTTATTTCAACTAAGCTAATCATTTACAATCTTAATGTATTCTTCTGCAATATTGGATTCATTGTAGTAGAAAATTCTTACTAAACAACTTGTAAGGACAGTTTGTGGGCATGTGTTATGTTTGTGTATAGGTTTCTGATATCTTTCTGGAATTTATTAACGATACAACAAGAATCTTGCCATCAAATTGCTAAAGGAACGCCAGCCTGAATTTAATAAAAACGTGGAAGCCACTACCAAATGGTTTGTTTCTAACTTGAGCAACCTCCAATTGTAAGTATTAAGAGTCTAGTTTCTTTTTTTCTGGATTATGCGCACTCTAATTGCATTATTGTGTTTTTTGTTTTTGTTTCATAATTGTGCAAAGTGTTCTCTAGTTATCTTACGTTGAATTCATAGCATGGAACAAATGTTTTGTTCCTTTGTGGTCTATCTTGCATTCTTCTTATTTTATCTTTGTCATTCATGTTGTCTATCTTGCATTCTTCTTACATTAACATTAATGCTCGATGCATATGTTATCACTACTTTGTTTAGTTGTCAGAAAAGTGTTAAGTTGCCTTTTTTCTATCAATCAACTATTACTTATTGCTACTATTATTTAGCTTATGAGTTTTGAGCGGTCAGAAAAGTATTTTAACAGTTTTGTCGGTGGAGAGAGAATGCATGATGATGACATGGTTTTTGCATGTTACACGGAAGCAAGGTTCGAATTTGATGGGCAAATGGCTCATCAGGGGTGATTTGTCCTTCAAATACACGGGTGATTTGTCCTTCAAATACACGTGAAAAAATTACGAAACCGTAATTTCAACAGGTTGGAAATTCCTTCAAATACACGGGTGATTTGTCCTTCAAATACACATTAAAAAATTACGAAACCGTAATTTCAACAGGTTGGAAATTCCTTAAAACAGGTTGGTCTTTTTGAAATTCCAACCCTGCACGGAAAGAGTTACCAACCCTGCACGGAAAGAGTTACTGATCCGACCTTTTTGTACTTCACTTATGAGTTGAAGAAGGTAAGTGTTAAACGACAACTTTTGCTCGTCTTTACTAGTTATCGATGTACTATTGTTCATACTCTAATGAGGACCGCAATTATCTATTTTATGAATTACTGGGTGTTGCAACTTGGAACCACAGTATTATTTTCCATACTACTTTCTGAAATCAAATGGTTCACACGGCCTATTTGATTAACTAGACGACTATGTGGTTGGGTGAAATCATAGTATTACTTAGAAATGTTAATGGCGATTTATATTTGGATATCACTCTTTTATGTTTCCTATCTCTAATGACTTTTGGTGATGTTTTCTAATAGTTTCCCTTCCATCTTGATCATTGGTAGAACATTCCCATGGTGGAAATAATAATTAGTATAGTTTATATTCATTTTGTGTCAAATTTTATTTTATGGTTTTTAAGAATAGTTCATCATGTTTATTTGAAGTCATTTTTTCTATTGATTATGCTTATTTACAATGGAAGAAAGGTTAAATTTTTTTATCAATATAAATATCAATTTATATATTTTTGGTTTATTCAATAGCACTATTTTGCCTCTTTGCATATTTTACAATTTTCCAATTGAAATAAAAAATTGCCTCATTTTATTGAAAAAAAAAATGTACTTTTTTATTGAGAAATGTGTAAAACAGTCAAAATTGCTTGTTAGAATGGAAATGGTTCATAAAATTGTTTATCAATATAAGCTTAAGCATTATTTTGTTTGCTTCTGGCATATTTCTAAAGCTTTTAAATCAAAATCAAAATTGCTTAGCTATATTGAATAATTTTTGTATAAATTTATAGCTTAGTTTTTGGGTGGAATAAAAAAATGAAACTACATTGTCCTTTCTCATAAGTACATGGATTCCATCTATTGAGCAGGTGAAAACAATTGTTCGATGAGAACAAATTTGTTTGAATTCTTCAATTCTAGAGCATCAAGGAAAAAACTAGAATAAGATAATAGAGTTGCACTGGGGCAAGACTTTTTACTAAATGACTTTTGTTCAATAAATATTTCATTCATTTTATTTTGAATATCTAACATGGTACATATTTTTTCTAATTTTCATTATTGGTTCTCATGCATCTTCAATTTTAATTCTTTTTTTATGATATGTATGTGTAATAAATAATTATACAATTAACCATTAGAAAATTTGTAAAATCAATAATTTTTTTAAACATCTATTTTGATTGGGCCTTTTTATTTCCAATCTTTCTATGAAGAGGAGTTTTTAATTTTATTTATTTATTTATTTATTTTTTTTTCTAAATACAGCTAAGCACCATTAAAAACAAAACTTACCAAATCAAAAACTACTTTTGTTAATAAATACAAAAAAGTGATTTACCTTGCAATTTAGATAATCATTTTAGTCTAAACACTTTTAATCAAATTAACATAAATGCATATTATAATTTTAGTGAAAAGAATTTCACAATTCAACATATTCTTTGTTTCTTGCAAAACAACTCACATTTTCTATTTCTATGCATTCATTGTCATCACTTGACACCTATCCTTGGCCAAACAACCATACTATACATGTCACACATTAAAATAATTGTTTAAAAAATTCTCCTTACGGGGTAATTAGGATTTTTGGAACATATTGTACAAAGAATCTAGAGTAAGTAAATTCTAACTATATGTAGTGAAAAACTATTACCAACATGAGGTGAGATCTCAACTCAATCTCAACTCAACATCGTGGTGACAATAAGTGGCTTGCATAACATTAGTTTTAAAGTTAAATAAATATATTTATGTTTCCTGGTGAATTTAAGCTTTAATTATTTTTTTCAAAACTCAATGAATTGATCTTGAAAAGCTTGACTATGCATAATATCTTGTACCTCATATGAAATCACTCTTTTCTATTTTTAGTGTTTGTAGTGTTAACTATTTAGAGGGATGTTTTTTTACTGTTGTTAATATTTTGCAATTTTATTGTTATTCTTTGTTTATGGTATTATGAGATGTTTTTTTGTTTTTTTTGTTAAACAAGTAAACATATCATTCCAACTAAACAAACTAAACCCTACATGCACAATACTCATTTATGCTAAAAACAATAACATACCACCATGTGGCTCTTGTTAGTTTCAAGCATGAAATATCTTAAATAAGATGATTTAGAAAATTGAACATTAAAATTTTGAAGTTCATATGGTTTTAACCTAATCATTTAAAGAAACATTACTCGGAGAAAAGTAGTTTCGTCAATTTGTACTATCCACTTACATGCTGTGATTTAATACTTAACCTAGATTTACCTTTAATAGATAATTATTTTAGAGTAGAATATCACTTATATTAAATAAAGATTGTAAATAATTATAAAAAAAAGCTAATTATTATGAAATATATTTGTTAATAACTTTATAGAGAATCTGCATTTTCGGTAATGATTTAAAAATATATCTTATTTTGATCTAAATATTTTATATCCATATTTTTCCTATAATCCATACTTTTCTATTAAAAAATATAAACCTATTATTACAATATTACTTTTTTAAATTTCACAAAAATCGAGTCATATAAGCAATCAAAAATATATTTTTTGAAATTAAAATTTTAATTTTTTGAGAAACCAAAACGATTTTTAAAATCTCATCCTACTCAGTATGTGACATCATACGGAATACTTAATTTTAAAAAATTAAGGGTCGTCTTTATGTCAATCCAATACTTAACAAAAAAAAATAATGGTCATCTTTATGTCAATCCATGGCACTTGTTAAACTCACTGACAGACAAACTCACCGATGACGCCAGATATTTCCAACTCACCGATGACGCTAGATATTTCCAAGTATTTGTAGTTGAAATTGAGATTTATTTTATAAATTATTTTTACAACTTTAAAATACGACACATCTCTCCCTAACCTGCTCTAAATTATTTTTCATTTTCCACTCTGAAGGACGAGAAGAAACATGAGAAAGAAGAGTCGGGTATAGAGTGTTATGTGAAAGACCATCCTGGATCGACTACTGAAGATGCTTTAAACAATATCAATGGAATCCTTGAACATTCCTTTAAGGAATTGAATTGGGAATTTTTAAAGCATGACGTTGTGCGGCTTTGTTGTAAGAAGTTCAGTTTCGATCTTGCAATAGCCATGCAATTCTTCTTCAAATACAGAGATGGATTTTCCATTTCTAACAAGGAGAAAAAGGACAAAATATGGAAAGTTCTCATTGAGCAGGTCCCATTCTAGAGTTTATTTATAACACAGGATGGTTATTTGTACCAATCGCTTCCTTTGCTATAGTTGCTTCCATCGGATTCGTGTTCTTTCTTGTGTTTATCTTCTTAAGGGTTTCATAGAATGCTTTGATGACTTCCAATAAAGATCTCGGTTTGGAACTTCACGAGAACACGTTGACCATACTTTATCGTATAGTTTCATAATGTTTGATTAAAGAAAAAGGAAAATGTTTCCTAGTATATGAAGAAAAAGAAAATTGAAATTTTCAATTAGGAAGTAGGGTTCTCGCGATTTCTTTATTTCTATATGAAGGTAGAATATACTTGTAAATTTACAATAGATGTAGATTTGATTATATAAATATCAGTCAAAAATGTTACTAAGAATTTTTCTATTACTTATTTAATAATTATTTCTAATATAATTAACATGAATATAATTATATATTTATATATTCAATTAGTCTTGCATTTGAAAAATAATTGCTAAGTAATAATAAAATATATGTAAATTGTGTATATATAAAATTTTATGTTATGAAATTTTTATCTCTTTTATTAAATTTGGCTAACTTTTCAAGATGGCCCTTCAAATATATTACAATATTTTTTTTCAAATTTATTTAAAGGATTTTTTACATCAAAACTATAAGCACAAAACCATGTGTTAAGGTCTAAAACCATAAAACTCATGTAAGTATAACTTATTTACAAAGTTGTTGATGTAATGATTCCTTTAACTGTTCATAAAACCATAACACTTTAGGTAAAGGTAATAACTTATTTAGAGAGTGAAGGTTAATATACTTACCTAACATTTCACAAAGTAAAAACAATGATTCATTTACAAAGTTAAGGTTAAAGTAACATTTCCTTCTTACATCCTCTCATTACTTATGTAAACACACTAACTTGTTTAGTCAGTCAACATTAACATATTAACTTAACATTTCACAAGTTAAACACAATGATTCCTTTATAGACTTATGGTTAAGGTAACATTTTCCTCTTAAACTTTTTGGGATAACTTAGGACATCCCCTAATTACCTACATCTACATGTAAACTCTATATAACACATGTCTAACCAAACATTACACTAATATACTTATGTACATGTGTTTAAGAAATAAATCAATCCTATTAAAAAGAGACCCATTTACTTTTGTTTAAAAAAGAAATCAATTTAATTACAAAATTTTTCTTCTCTTTTTTTTTTTCTTTTTATTATTGGTATTACTTTTAGGGGTCCATGGGAATGCACTTACCCTGTCCAATCATTTTTCTCCCTACTACTTGACCAATTATAGTGTGAATACCTTGCAGTCATAACAATCCATGATACATCACCTCAAACACATTGCATGTTGCCTCTAAGATGTCCAAGCTATTGTACATATCCACAAGGGCACTCTCCCTCTTCCTCCATTGGGCCATAAATTTTTAAATTTAAATATCTAGGGCACTCCCTTCATCTCCCTCCACTATCTAAGCATTGACAACCTGTGCTAGATCCATATTTTAAGATTGAAATGCATTATCAACCTAAATTCCTAAATTTTGATCTATATGAAATAACATTTTCATATTCAATTCTTACATCAACTCATAACCATTAACCATGTTTTGGATGGTGGTTATTAAGAATAAATAATACTAAGAGAAGTAATAACAAAATACACTCAAATCATGCACACAAAATTGTATTTAAATTTATTATTTATAATCAAATCTTTCAACCATAAAAAATATCTTTCTTCCTGAAACAAATTCAATAATAAAATCATTACCATGTAATATATAAAATCATATTTAAAAATTGATTACATCTTAATCAACCATACATTATAGAAATAACATAAAATAAATGTATTAAACACAATGATTTATTTATCACTTCTTTATTAAAAGTAAATATTTTTTACTAAATTAATTAATTATATATATATATATATATAAAAAATCATTCAAAATCACATTAACATTTTTTTCATGAATATCTAAACATTTCCGTTAAAATATTTAGCAATAAAAGGTAATCAATAAATTTATGTAAATGAAAAATGGATTAAGAATAATTCATATTATATCAGATACTATAGAGAATAGTATTTATCTAATGATGAAAGTTAGATGAAATGTCAATGATACTTAAAGCATTATAATGATTAAGGTTCAACATACTTCAAACAGGTTTCCCATAAATATTTATTTATTTATTGTTTTTTAATTATAAAATAATATTATCATTCTTTTTTAATATTTAAAAAAAATTATATATTTTTTAATTGTATTTTTGGTCTAGCCCTTTATACGTTTATGCAAATTTCAATTTTAGAGTTACTAATCATCTTCATTTGCATTGTATACCTTAGTGAGTGCATTCTCTAGAATCTTGTTGAAAGCTTCTATTGTACTATTGGGCTAAGGATGCTAAGACATACTCTTCCAGTGGTAGTTTTTAAATTCCTATGTTAATGCTTCAATATTCCTATTTAGAAAATGTGTCCCATAGTCACTCATTAGGATTCCAAGACAACCAAATCCAATGACAACATTCTCAAATGGAAATTGCATGACAATTTTAGCACTACATCCTTCATATGCACTACTACAACCCATCTAGTGAAATAATCCATAGTAGTGATGATATATCTTGCGCCCGATATTTTAGTAGGTGGGTTGATGGGACTGACAAATTCTATGGCAATTTTTTCAAAATGTTTAATGTAATTTGAGGATGTAAAGGAATTTCATCCATCGTTGATGGTTTTTCGACCCACTAATAAATGTCATAGCTCCTGTGAAACTCCTATGCATCTATATGTAACATCAACGACTATAGACCTGTGCACAAATTATTTTTTGTTGTAGCTTTCCTTGCATAGTATCCTCCCACGACTCCTCCATGCACCTAAGTAAGGATCATCGAGTTCTCATGTTGTAGTACACACCTCTCTCAACCCCTAATTTGAATAACCATCCAACAATCAGTGGATAGTTTAAATCATTGAAAACTAATTAGTTCTTCTATTTGACACTCTATTCCATTGACATAACTATGCAAAGTAGTTGTCAGCCATTGTAACATTGTACAATTGTGCATATGGTAATTTTTATTCAAAACTCTAAGCCTCTTCTCTTGTACCAATTCTAGATATATGGTCCAGGCCTCCATTCAACCCCCCATATTTGACAACCACTGCAAAATAAAAATCTTGGAATAACAACAACCATATACGCATGCATCCTCCCAACAAAGGCTTGTCCACTAGGCATTGTAACACTAAATGATTCATGTACCATTTAAATTTAGTTTCCAAGCGGTAATGTTGACACTTTTACAAATCATAGACCATGATAAATCCTTTGTGATTAGTAGTGGTGTAATTCTTCTCGACTGTGGATAGCTTTCTACTTGCATATGGAATCAAGTGGTTGAAATATCCATCCTCTAGTTGTGATGGCACAACTCCTAGAGCGAGCAACAAAGAATCTATGTGCTCATGAAACTCATTTCTCTAGTTAGGTAAGATCCAAATAGGTACACTAACCATATTCTCCTTTAATATATCTAGGGAATACTAACATTCCTCTATCCATTTAAAAGTTACTTCTTTCTTCATCGGGCACTCCATGGTGGAATTTATTTGAGCATGCCCCTTTAATAAATTCCAATAGTAATGAGTATGACCCAAAATAGCCCATAGTTGTCGATTTGAAGTAGGTAGTAGTAGATCTGCTGTAATTGTGATCTTGGCGGGGCCCATCAATAATCCTTTATTTCATATAATGTGGCCCAACAAGATACCAAACGAGGAACAAAAAATGATTTGAGGTTAAAGGTAGTACACAACTACCGACACCTACCTAGCATCAATCGTAATACCTCTATGCGATTCTAGACTATGTTGAACACTATCCAGTCATCTAGGTAGATGTCTAGAAACTTATGAATAAACTCCTTAAATGCTACAGAAATAATTCTAAAAGCAATCACAGGTGTTTTCTTCAAGCCAAAGGGCAGTACGCTACTGTACTGAAGGCAACTCCATTATGTCCCAAATGTAGTATTTTTCTAGTCTTCTTTAATAACTTGGATATGATGATACCATGAGAACCCATCAGTAAAAGAGTGGGTTTCTTGACCCCCCAATAGTATCCAAGATTTATCATAAATTGGATGGGAAATGACTCATGCATATAGGCATCATTGAGTTTTCTTAAGTTGACACAGATTTTGATCTCTCCTTTTTTCTTGTTCTCAATAACCAGGGGGCTTATCCATTCTGACTCATCCACCAGCTCAATAATCCTAGATTTAATAAATATGTCAAGTTTCTTATTTAATTTCTTCTTATATAACATAATATGGTTATATGGTATCTATTTACCGAGTCTCATATCTAGCTTAAGAGCAATACACATCTACCCCAAATGGCCCGTGATGCCTTTCATCTCAGCAAAAGTATTGGGGAACAAATCTTGATATTCACTTAGTAAATAAACTATCTTCTCTACCATCTTGTCATCCAAGTTGTTCCTGACTATCAAATCCATATTTGGATTCCCCTCACTACTGATGAGCCCCAATTTTGGTACAATTCGGGCTCATTTTGGCCTACTTCACTTGCTCAAACCATTCATCTTTCTTTGCTTATGCATGCATTTCTTAGTTATTTCATGTCGTTTGTAGGAGGAAGGCTAGACACTTT
>APFE030562572.1:1374-48178 GCA_000404065.3 Pinus taeda
GGCACAACAATATTAATAAGGGGTATAACTACAATAGTAATGGGGTAATCACTAGTATTATAGGGACCCAATAATTTGTGTAATGTAAAGGAGGTTTCCCCCTCTAGGAGGCTGATTTTGAAGTTGTTGATCTATCTTTTCTATCTTTTTGTGAGCTGGTTTCATGAAATTTGGTATTAGAGCTTTGGATTCTATTGTTTTGCTAATCAAAAACAGGCCATCGTGGAATTTTTGCTATAACTTTTTTTCTCTGGCGTTTCAGAAGCTGAAAAAAGATGCATTTGATCCAAAATCTCGATCATCCTTGGATCTTAATTTCAGATCTTGTCTCGCTATATTTTCGGAGATATGATCTAAGGAAGTTAGGGTTTTTGTAGGCTCCCAAATTACATCCCAAATAGGTGACATTGGGAAAATTGTCATAACTTTCTCTCTAAGTAGCAGTTTGAAATTTTGTAAAAAGTTACAAAAATAGGATGGACTATAGTTTTATGTGCCTTGTTTTTGAAGTCCAAAGGTTGAAACAATGACATGTGGTACTTCGTACAAGTTCACTCTTCTAAAAAAGTGTATAATCAGGCCATCTTGGGATATTGGGAATAACGCTTTCTTGGAGAATCCAATTTCGATGAGACTAGTGGCATTGAAAATAAGACTCAGAGGGCTACTGCAATTTGCAATTTCAGAGATTGGAGATCCAAATTTCAGAGATACATTAGATTCAATATCGAGCTCCTAAAAAATAAAAAAGGTGTGTAGTTTTTATTTTGCATAAGTTTGGTTTGAAAAAATAGTTTGAAGGAATTCAAAGGGAATAGTGAAGAATAATTATCATTAGTTGATGCCCCGAAAGAAATGCAACATGATATATCAAAATTACGAGATCAAGTGCAACAAATTTCACTCTCACAAAAAGTAACAAAAGCTAAGATGGATGGTTGAAATAAAGGCATGGAAGATAATATGGATGGATGAAAGAAAGGAATGGAAGCTACAATGGATGGTATGAAAGACAATGTTGAAGATTGGAAGAAGGAAATGGAAGGTTGGAAGGAAGGTTTGACAAAGTTGCTACAAGAAAGGCTTCCTAATGACGAAAAGGTAGTAGAGAAAACTCAGAATGAGAACAAAATAAATGCTAATCATGATTAAAAGAATGACAACATTGAAGATTTGAAGAAACACGTGGAAGGTTTGAAAAAATTGCTACAAGAAAGGCTTCCTAATGGTGAAAAGGTAATAAAGAAAACCCATGATGAGAACAAAATAAATACGGATGGCTCAAAACGTCGATTCTAACAACTATGGATGTGATAATTCCAGAAGAAAACTCTACAAAAAAATAAATGTTAATCATGATTTCATAGAATTTAACGGTGGATTGAAGACCCACCATGTTCCAAAGATTGATATGAGGAAGTTTGATGGAAAGGATCCCATAACATGGATACTACAGGTGGAGAAATATTTTGATCTCCATAATGTGAAAAACACACCAAAGGTACGTACTGCAACTTTGCATTTGGAACCAAATCAGTTTGTATGGTATCGATGGATTTCCTCTCATAAACAAATTGTCACTTGGGCAATTTTTATAAAAGAAATGATAGCACATTATGAGGATACAAAAAGCAACACTTTTTTTAGCCAATTGATAAATCTCAAACAAAAGGGTCCAATGATGGAGCACTTTGAGGACTTCCAAAAATTGAATATAAGGGTAAAAGATATTCTAGAGGAGCATAGGATTGATGTGTTCATAAGGACTTTAAAGGATAACATCCAACATGAGGTTCGCCTTTGGGAACCTAATTCATTAGAGAAGGCATTCAGGTTAGCAAGAAAAATGGAAAGCAAAATTATGGCAACCAGGAAGCATACCACTCACATCTATAAAATGGAAGTGGTGTTGCTACTAGTATTCCACAACCTATAAGGTTGACACCACAACAATGGAAGAAAAAAGAGCAAAAGGGATTTGTTACAGTTGTGATAGCAAATACACTAAAGGTCATAAGTGTGCTGAGAAGAAATTATTTTACATAGATTGTGAAGTGGAGGAGGAAAATGAACAAGAAACGTCAAAAGAAGAGGATATACACCAGGAACAAACCCTAGATAAAGAAGAAATGAATCCGACCATATCTTGTAATGCATTAGCTAGAATTACCACTCCTCAAACTATCAAGATAGAAGGACATATCAAGAAGAAAAAGGTAATAGTGTTGATTGATTCGGGAAGTACCCATAATTTTATTCATTGTAAGATAACCGAGGAATTGAATTGCTTCCTATATCCAGCACCAGATTGTCAAGTGATGGTTTCAAGTGGAGGAACCATAAATTTCTCTTGAAAGTGCTATAATATCAAGCTATCCATGGGAGAATATGTATTGAATAACCCAATGCTTTTCATTCCAATGGGTGGTCCTGATGTTGTACTAGGAGTCCAATGGCTACAACCCTTGGGTACAATAGCTTTTAATTTGCAAGAAATTTTCATGAAATTTTCTTTAGAAGGAAAGGAATTTGAATTAAGGGGTATCACAGGGAAACTAAGAAAGATAATAATCTCTAACGGAATAACAAAGTCTCTAAAGAAAGAACAACGAGGCATAATTGCACAATTATTTTCGCTAGAGGTCCCACATCAAAAACATCTATTTCTCCAGATCTCCAAAAAGTTTTGGACAATCATTCCAAGGTATTTGAGACTCCCAAAGGCCTCCCACCTATTCATGATTGTGATCATGCTATTCATTTGATTCCAGGAAATGTTCCTCCAAACATCAGTTCTTACAGATATCCCTATGCCCAAAAGAGTGAAATTGAACATATGGTTGCAGAAATGCTAGAGGCTAGTACAATTCAACCTAGTCAAAGCTCTTTCTCTACTCTAGTAGTATTAGTGCACAAGAAGGATGGGTCATGGAGCATGTGTCCAGATTATAGGGAGCTCAACAAGCTCACTATTAAAGATAAATTTCCCAATGTTCCTTTCATTGGTGAATTATTGGATGAATTGCATGGATCAATTTAATTCACCAAGTTGGATCTTCATTTAGGATATCATCAAATCAAAATGAGACTTAAGACATTTTGAAAACAACATTTACAACTCATGAGGGTCATTATGAATATTTGGTCATGCCTTTTGGCCTTACCAATGCACCTTCTACATTTCAAGGTTTAATGAATTCCATTTTCAAACCCTTCCTTAGAAAATTTGTGTTAGTATTTTTTGATGATATACTAATCTACAAAAAGTCCTGGAAGGATCATGTTGAACATGTTGACAAGATGCTCAAACTATTGGAGGAGAAACAATTATATGCAAAAAGATCCAAATATTTCTTTGGAGTACAAGAGGTGGAATATCTGGGTCATATTGCATATCATGAAAGTGTTAAGGTACACCCTAGAAAAATTAAATCCATTAAGGAAAAGAAAATCCTCACATCCATAAAGCATTTGTGAGGATTTCTCGGGTTGACAGGGTATTATCGCAAGTTTGTTAATAATTATGGGAGAATAGTAATAAAGATGCATTTTCATGGACTCCAGAAGCAACGAAGGCCTTTTATCATCTTAAAGAGGCAATGTGCCAAGCACCGGTCTTAGCTATGCTAGACTTCACAAAAACCTTTATTGTGGAATGTGATGCCTCAGGAAATAGAATTGGTGTTGTTTTAATGCACGAATAAAGACTTATTGCTTTTAAAAGTCACGCAATCAAATGAAAGTATTTACACAGAGTTATTTATGAGAAGGAAATGTTGGCAATACTACATGCATTTAAGAAATGGCGACCCTACCTAATGCAAAGACACTTCAAGGTTAAAAAGGATCATGATAGACTTAAATACTTTTTAGAACAAAGATTATCTTCATAAGAGGAGAAAAAATGGGTCACAAAGATGTTGGGTTATGACTTTCAAATCATCTACAAAAAAGGAAAGAAAAATGTTGTGGCAGATGCACTCTCAAGAAAGAATGAAGATGTGGAAGCATTGATTTGTTCCATTTCTATTATCTGACCATATTGGATAAACGAAGCAAGGGATGAATGGAAGAATGACAAAGAAGTGTGGGAACTCATTCAAAAGATACAACAAGATCCTAGTACATATGATACATTTAGCTGGAAAAATGATTTGTTATGGTACAAATATCACTTATACCTAGTTAAGAATTCCCAACTCAAACAAAAGATTCTTATGGAATTGCACACCTCTCCCATAGGAGGGCACTCGGGATTTTTAAAAAATTACCACAGGGTTAAGAAGGAATCTTTTTGGGATGTCCTTAAATCGGATATTCAAAAGTTTGTGGTGGAATTTTTGGCTTGGCAACAAAATAAAGTTGAAACAATTAAGACCCCGGGTCTAATATAGTCTTTATCCATTCCTAGTCAACGTTGGGAGGAGGTTTCAATGGATTTTATCATAGGTTTACCCAAGTTTGAAGGAAAGAGTGTCATCATGATGGTATTTGACAAACTTACAAAGTAAGCACACTTTTGTGCATTATATCATCCATTTAAATCCAATACAATTTCTGCTGCATTTATGGAAACAATTCAAAAGCTACACGGAAACCCAAATATTATTGTAAGCGATAGAGACCCCATTTTCACTGGAAATTTCTGGACATAATTATTTTCTTGTCTTGGTACTTAGTTAGCTCATAGCTCATCTTATCATCCTCAATCAGATGGGATAACTGAGATAGTAAACAAATTTTTGGAAGGATATCTTCATTGCTTTGTCTCTGATAAATAGACATAATGGGTGAAATGGTTTCCTTTGGCTGAATGGTGGTATAACACTTCCTTCCATACTGCAGCCAAAATTACCCCATTTATGGCACTTTATGGATATCATCCACCATCCATCACACCATATTTAAGAGAAAATTCTAAGGTTAAAGCAGTGGAAGATCACATCGAGCATAAAAAAGCAAGTTCTCCAACTCTTAAAGGATAACCTCACTTTGGCACAGAATAGAATGAAACAACAGGTAGATCAACATCACAACAAAAGAATTTTTTATGTAGGTGACTGGATATTCCTGTGGCTACAACCATATAAAAAATGTCCCTCAAGAAATATAACAAGGATAATAAATTATCACCAAAGTATTATGGTCCATAAAAGGTTTTGCAAAATATTGGTACTATGGTATACAAATTGGAGCTTCTTGTAGCTTCCTGAGTGCACCCAGTTTTCCATGTTTCATACTTAAAGAAGGTTATAGGTCATAAGCTCCCAGTTCAAACAATATTTCCAAAACTTGACGAGGAAGGAAAAATCGTATTGGAACTTGAAGGAGTCACAGAAAGAAGAACTCAACATCTACGAAATCGATCAATTTCAGAGTACCTCATCAAGTGGAAAAACTTACCCACTGAAGATTCCACAAGGGAGGATGAGAATTTTATACAGAAGCATCCAGAACTACTCAAGCATTGAGGAAAACACTTTTTTAAAGGAGAGGGGCATGTTATGTCCCTATATACTAGTGATTCCCCCATTACTATTTTCGTTGTATCCCTTATTGTTATTATTGTGTCCCTATTATCCCATAGTGTTATTATTGTGCCCCACAGAAGTGCACTGTTGTTATTGTTGTTCCCTTATATTATTATTGTTATGTTGGCTTTGATTATATTGTGACCTCTTAGACTCCTATATATAGAAAGGAGTTTTTTTCATTTGTATCATCCAAGAATTGTTCATTTGTGTAATGTAAAGGAGGTTTCTCGCTCGAAGACGATGATTTTGAAGTTGTTGATCTAACTTTCCTATCTTTTGTGAGATGGTTTCATAACAAGTTAGGTTTTAATTCTTGTATCTCTTTTAATTTTGGCTTGCTACTTTGTATTAATAGGTCTGCAAGTACAATTTGAAGTGGTACGTTGGAGCAAGGATTATTTAGGTAGGACCTCCTTCAACCATCAATTCCATAGGTATTTAATCTAATAACTCATTATCTAGTTACAATAACGTATTTACTCTTTATATCTCATGTTTGAAAGTGTATTTACTCCACTAGGGACAATTCATTGTATTTTTAGCAGTATAAAATGTGAATTTGGTAGCTTAGGGACAAATTCCCTCCTTTGGACAATCTTCCTCATCAAGAAATACCCCTCCTAGCCTTTGGAAGAGTTTAATTTGGTCAACAAAAATACATTTTTAATATCATTTAATGTAATATTATTTCATTATTTCCACTATATTTTTATAATTTCCTTAGGAGGCCCATTTTAGACCTCAAAATTTCCCTAATGGGTTTGAAGAGAAATTGTACACCCTTGGAAGCATAAAAAGACAATTCAAGTGACCCTCATTTGGACGTAATAATCAAGCATCTTCTTCTTCTTATCTCTTCTTTGATTTGGCTTGCACGGGTTTGAGGTTGGTTCGCGAATTTGGTTCTTACAAGTTTGAAATTTCAGGGTTTGAGCTTGCAAGTGTGGATTAGGGTTTTTTGTCTGTAGTCATAGGGTTGGAATAGGGAATTCTCAGTTGTAGCGGCTCACATGACTTGGTGTTCCTTGTGGATAGAAAGCTTCAGTCACATGCATGGTCACTAGCTCCATGCAGCTATGACCTAGGGTTTTGATGACAGTTAACCATAGATTTTGATCTTTCACCACAGGTTAGAAAAATTCGATTTAAAGTAGATATTTCTATTTGGTTCATGTCTCAGATATTGTTTGGTTGGTTTTTCTAGATAAACTTATGATTGGTGAATTGAAATATTATATTATCTCTTTGCTAAAAATTTTATGATAATCTAATAAGAAGCATTAGAGGAAATTTCAGCCTAAAACTGGCCTCTTAAGGAAAAATAGTAAAATAATAGGAAAACAATGAAATAAGAGTTATGAATTTTGGAGGGAAAATAAAAAATACATTTTTTTTACTATATTTTTTGGTTATCTCCTTATAGGTTTACTCAAATTTCAAGTGTATGCACTCATTAGATGCATAATTAAATATTGAATCTAATCAGTACCCACTATGCATACTTTTGAGAAGACTCACATTGATAAAAAAAATTAAGATACATTAAAAAAACATATTCAACATGTTTTTTAATGTATCTTCAATTTTTATCAATGTGGTTCTTCTCAAAAGTATGCATAATGGGTAATCGCTGGATGTGGAATTTAATTCTGCATCCAACAAGTGTTTACACTTGAAATATGAGTAAAATTATAAGGAGATAAGCCAAAAATACAATTAAAACATTAATTTTTGTTTATTTTCCCTTCAAAATATTTACATGTACCTCTTTTCAAATTTAAATTATTTTGGTTGGTTTACATATTACGTACATAAAAAATTCATGGGCAATTTTAGGCTGAAAATTCCTCTAATGGAGAATTTGAAAGGGTTTTCCCCGTTGTGGGGTTTTTCCCTGATCTCTGAACAAATCATGGTGTCTCTATTTGCGCATGCTTTTATTTTGATGTTCATTTTATTATTTTGTTGCATAGCTGAGGTTATTGTTCTTTCTACATAATTTCTATTGATGTTATGGTGTTATGGGGTGAATGCAATGTAAATAGTGAAAATTTTGTTAATGCAATTATCTAAAGCAAAGAGCAATACTACCCTAAGAAAATTAACATGGTACCGAGTTGGGCTAAATAATAGTCATTGAAGATCACCCATTTGAAGACATCGTTGATGGAAGCAAGTAAAGATGGAAAATACCTAAAAGAATGATGGGGATTGAAGGAATCCCTACGCAATCTTATTATTAGGGTTTGATGGATAACATGAGGTTAGGGTTTGGAAGAAACCATGGAGTATGACATTTCAGCATGATAAGTAAGAAGTTAAAAATTCAATGTAACCCTAGATGGTTTAGGTTCAATTAGTCCTGGTTGCTAATGAAGACAATTGGAAATATTTAGGACCACATTTTATATGGCTAATGGATAGTCACGACTCTTCAAAGTTGGTACAAGAAAGAGTTGATCACCTCTTGTTAAAGATAAGTACATTCTAGATTTATCTTGTTTCTTTATGACACTATTCTTGTTTATATTTATTTTTTTAATTATCGCTTATCCTCCCTGCATGAATATTTGAGTATTTGAATACATGTAACCTATAGATGAGATATGATAAGTAGATCCTTATTAAGGATGATCTTAGGTGCAGGAAAAGAGAGCTAGTGCAAAAAGAGAAGAGTCGCTGCTGGAACAGAAAGAGGTACCTGATGAAAGGTTTTGCAAAGTTAACAAAGGAGGATAAAATCTGAAAATTACAATATGTAAATGCTACAATTTCTGATAACAAATAAGTGCTATAAGCTGTAATGGTATCTAAATATTACAAGGTATGTATAGTATATTGTTTCATTGTTATGATTTAGCTACAATATTGGATGGAAAGTTAATCCTTGAGGTATGACAAGAATATCACCTTCATAAATGACTTATGCATGCCAGTCACATACATATGAAAGTAAGTTTGATTTCTGGTACAGGTGTTATATTGGTGCACTTGATATTTAGCAAGTATCTTACATTCTATTAGACATGATGTATTTCCTAATTTTATAAAGCAAGATAGAAACATTTATTTTGTTATATGGTAACTTGATATTATTGTCAATGCTTGTGATAAGAATGGTAACCCTGATAGTAATAATGTGGCAGTAAGATTGATACTTTGGATTTTCTGACTATCTTCTTGTTGATCTTGATAAGGTTTTGATAAGCTGTAATTTCCATGATAACTTAACAACATAGTAAATTTGATAATGTGACAAAAATGGATGCCCTGACGTGATGATATTAGGATTGTGAAGATACACTTGTAAGATTCCCTAATTATATGACATTAACCTTTGATAAATGTTTGATTACATGTTCATATGTGACAATGAAGTATTTGATGATGACCTGTCATGACTATGATGTATATATGTCTGAGAACCTAATATAGTTTGACTCCATGGCTTGACAATTTCATTGATGCATGACAATGTTATAGACAAGTTGATGTATTGATTGATGATGATTGAATAGGCTTATCATTCAGAGGGAGATACTCTCCATGAGATCCCAACACCTATTATTGTTTGTGATGGATGATTAGAAGTCCCTTGATTGAAGAATGAAGCAAGGCTTTTAGACATGAATATATGATCATCTGATATTGAAGGTAGTTACTTGTAAATTAATTTTATATGATAATAGTTCATTGATGACCCTATGGACCCCTTGGATCTTCCTCCAAGTGATCCTCCTACAAGGAAGGGACCATAGTGACTTCATGATACATTACAAGATGTTGAGAGATATGTTCCTACCAAAATGGTCCTTTAAAGAAAGCAAGAAGCCATGTTGATATCAGGGATATGTTGTAGAAATAAGATACATCGTTTAGGACAAACCTTGTACCTTTGAGGAAGTTATGAAAAAAAGAGTTTGGAAGGATTCCATGGTAGAAGAATGTGAATGAATTGTGCAAAATGGCATATAGGATGTTGTTCCAAGACCTAAAAAAAAGTACCTTGTAACTTCAAAATGGTTGATTGAAAATTACTAGGAAAAGTTCACGGAAAGAGGATTCTTTCAAAAAGAGGGAGAAGACTATCATAACATATTTTCTCCCATTGCATGCTATACTACTATTAGATCGATTGTTTCCCATGCTACTAGTTAAGGATGGATCCTTCACCAAATGGATGTGAATGCAACATTTATTTATGGCATACTACAGGAAGAAGTATATGTTGAGAAACCTTAGGTATGTGAAGTAAACGACAAGAAGACTCATGTTTGTAGGTTGAAGAAAGCATTACTTGGTGAAGCTTTGATTCACAAGATGAAGTGCTGACTCCAACCTCTATTTCAAGGTCGTTCAATGTATGACTTTGATTTGGGTTTTATATGCTGTCGCTTTATTCTTGACAAGTAGTGAGCATCTGATGATTGAGTGTAAGAGGGAGTTAGCCTCTGAGTTCAAGACGAAGGATCCTAGTATGATGCATTACTTTTTGGGACTATAATTTTGGCAAAGACCAGGAGAGATTTTTCTTTCTCAAGGAAAGTATGTTATATATTTATTAGATAAATTTGAAATGATGAAATGAAAATCCATGGGAACTCTAATGGAGATTAATTTCAAGAAGTCATGTGGAGATGTTGCTAGGCCCATCTTGGCTAACCCCTTTGAGTAAGGACATTTGATTTTGGAATTGATGTTTCTTGTGAACACTCGTCTAGATATATGTTTTGCAGTGAATACCTTGAGTAAATTCATAACCAAGCCACTTCATGCACATTGGTTTGCTGCCAAACACATATTGACATATTTGGATGGGACGATTAACCTTGGTCTGAGACATTTTGTCGAAGATGTACGAATAAATGGATACATTGATGCTAACTGGGTTGGAAATTTTATTGACTGGAAGAAAACACAAAGGTGCTTCTTTAGCTTGGGATCTACCATGTTATCTTGGTCGAACATGAAACAGAATTTTGTGGCTTTGAGTACGGTAGAGGCAAAGTATATTGCTACTAGCATGGCTAATTGTGAGGAAATTTGGTTAAGGAATCTTTTTGGAGAGTTGTTTGAGAAGGTCCTTGATACAATAGTAATATATTGTGACAGCAAGAGTGGGATCTAATTGGCAAAGAATCTTGTATATAATTGGGATAAAGATATCTTCATGTATCGAGACAATGTTGTTGTATGAGACAAGATTAGGCTTGTGTTTTTTTCTCTATGAGAGGAAGAAAAGATGTATTAGGTATCATTTTATGACATGCATTTGATCTAACATAATATTTGATTTTTTGTTCCTATATGAATAGGAAAATAGAGGATTGTTTCTCAAAAGTACTACATAAAGCAGTGTGATTGAACTCTTCAGTAAATTTTTTTAGTCGATACTAGATACGAGCACTTTAATATGTTTCTAATCTTTAGAGAGAAACATGGATTGATGGATTTGAACCTCCTGGGTAAGGGTACAATCTGATCAAGGAAACTAAGCTAGCTCTTCCCCCTTGTTTGAGCTTCGAGGGTGAGGAATTGAGTCGAAGAGCTCTTGAGGTTGAGGGAACTCATGGACAATACATGTGTATGATCCCTGCCTCACGGTCAGTATGTATCTCCCCCATTGTCATCTTAGTGCGTGTCTAATCCTTATCTCACAATATGTTTGCATCTCCCCCTGCTAAGTATACCCCAGCTTCCATATTTTTTCCTATGCATCTACCCAATGGATGTTGGCTTCTTGAGTTAGACGTGATCCTTACCATTTACGGTAAGTCATCCCGATCAAGCTAGAGATGTAGGTGTTCTACCATTGACTCTTTAGGTTCATGTTGGGAAGATCAATAGATAATAGGATATACACTGTTTGGCCAATTAGTGTCTTTAAATGTTCAATCATAAATTGTCAACCAGGGTACGTATATTGATGAAGTACAGGTGCACTATATGTGCTAGAAACTATTTCTTATGTCATTATGTTCTTGTTAGGGTATAAAATTAAGATTAGCATGGAGATGGTGTTGTTAATTATATTAATGTATCAATCCCTAAAGTTATCAACTAATTTCTTAGGAGCTATTCTCTATTGAATCAATTTATGGATGATATGAGAGTGATTCTAAATTCTACTTGTGTTAGACTATTTTTGGATTTTTTTGTCTTGAATTTTTATGCTACAACTCTAATTTACTGAGTGCAAGAGAAATCTATTCTATTAAATTGTAAAGGAATAATGTCGAATTCAATTGTTAAGGAGAAGACTCTCACTCTTTTACTTATTCAATTTCATTCAAACAAGATATTATGAACAACAACTATACTATGAAGTAAACACAGTTGGACTACGTTAGATAAAAAGAAAATGAAATAACCATGTTTTACTAGATAAAAAGAAATTCAAATAGAAGATTAAACTAGGTATAAAGCAAAGGGAAGTTCTCATGCGTATAACGATTCACTCACAAACTCATCATACTGCATATCTTCACACAAAAATAGAGTATTCAAGGAATGAAAAGAAATCTAATTGCAATTGGTTAAAGACCTGTCAATGGTCATATGGGCCCTCCACAGATCAGTGCATAATCTCCAATCAATGCAGCGCATACACACATAAAGCCAATTATATTACTTGCAAAATGAAATCCAACAAACTATTTCAAATATTACATCATTCAGCGCGCACCAAATCATAGTGTGGCCATAGTTTTTATAACAAGCCTTTTGCATAACAACATGAGCATTTTAAGCCTAAATATCGTTATTCCAACTAAACTATATCACTAAACCTTCAATTTTATATTCCGAAAGCAAATCGATAAGGTTTTGATGAAACTTGGATTATGTTCCGGTGACAATCCTGTGGTTCACTTTGGGGTTTGGCCATGATATCCTCTGATCATCTTGGTGAACTGGTTCAAGGGGATAGGAAGGGATCCACTAGGGGAGCATTCCTTATCCATCTGTATCCTTTGTCACTGACCTGGAGCTTCTGAACCTTGCAAACAATGGAGGTAGCTATAGAAATTTGGATTAGCTGCAAAAATGGACCAATTTTGTAGCCAAATGCATTCTTTAACAAAACAATAGGGTATATAGTCAAACATGAAGAAGAAGACATGTTATTGCTTACCTGTAATAAAACCTTGTGTCTATGGCATTATTTAGGTGGTAAATATAGGAAAAGAGAGGAAGCATAGGAAAAAAGGGATGTCAAGGTAAGAAAATCTTGGACTCTACATTCCCCCAGGCTAGAGGTTTTGTATGTTCTCATACACTTCATCACTGTCAATCACTTGTGCCTTCTATTCATCACCTCTAAGTTTCACTTTTCTCTTCTTTTTGGAAGCTACTGGAATCTTAGGTTTTCTCATGAGAATTTTGTATTTTAAGCTGATAATCTCTCTTTGCATTGTTCTGTTTTCCTTCTTCAACTTTTTGTTCTTTTTATACCACAAACTTAAATGAAGGATGCGATTGTCACTTTCTGCAATCTAGATCTCACTTTGTGCCTTCAATGCTTGATTCTCATTCTTGAGATACTCGTTCAATGTTTCTAACTCAAAAATATCTTGCTTTAAAATGGTTAAGGCTGAGTGTTCCTCTGGTTCATTTAACTGATTTCTCCCTTCTCTAGGACTTTGAATTGTTTCTTTAGTTGCTGTCTCTTTTCTTTCCAATGACTCTATATAGTCATATGTCTCCTTTTGAAAAGGGTCAACACTTGGACTATGCACTCAGCTTCTTAGAGGTGAACTGCAAGGTGGTGGTGATACTCTCGGTGATGATTTTGTGACCCTTTTGGAGAAATTTTAGGGTTCTTAGTTGGCTCATTTATCTCGAGATCAATGTATTATGTAGCTTTATATATTGTTTATTTGACCGTGCTCAACCTTGTGCTCCTCCTCAGTCCTGAGGTTTTTAATCCCTGAACTTTCCTTCTTTTAGTCTCTGATTTTTCTTCTTGAGGAAGGGTCCTAGTTTGTGGTATTTCCTTTGCTATTTTGCTGACTTTCTTCCTTCTAAGATTTCCCTTTTTCATTTTCTGCAATATATCTACTATGGATAGCTCTTCTTCTGATAATTCTGGGTGAGTCTGGGGTTCTTGATCTTTTACTGCTTCTATTGTTCTCTTCCTTCCTCTGAGGGTCCTACTGATGCTGGCTTGTTCTATGGATCTTTCTTCGAAATGGTTCCTCACCAGGAAACTCTCCTAGTTATCCCCTATAATCCAAAGATGGAACTCAACCAATATCTTTGTCAGGTCATGATGATACATGGTGTTTTCTATAAACTAAATTATCATTTGAACGTTTGTTGACATTTTCTTGAGACTATGTAAGAGAAAATAAGGAAGATTCATCTGGTGATCTTCAAGAAAATGCATCATCATCCTAACATGGTAAAAATACATATACCCAAACCGACCCTCATAGGTGACAAATTTTTGAAGTATAAGCAATAAGTTTCTCCATTTACTCTTAAGGGTTTTTCTGGGAATACCTTTCTTGAAGACAATGGCGTCCATATTTGGATTTTTTAGGAAGACCTTCCAATCTTCTCCATTAATTCTCGTGTTCTTGAACCATTTTTCCCTCCTCGTTGGTAATTTAGTAGCTTCTACAATCATAGACTCTATTATGGTGATCTTAATGTCTCCTATTTTGGCTTCAGTTCCATCAAAAGAGCGTGCAAATGTCTTTGTCACTTCCTTGTGAAAACTGTTGAATTTTTCAATGAACTGCAACTATTATTTCTTTTTCAACAACTCCTTGGTCTGAGGGTATCCCTCCAAGAATTTTTCCCTGATGGCTTAATTCGAACAATGATCCCCATTATGGAGGATGCTTTGCCTCAAAGACTAGTTACCTTGACAAGAGAATGGTGTTGGTAGGGTTTTTCTAAGTGTCATAAGGATGCAGTGGCTATGAAAGCTTAGAGGAGTGTAAGAACATGTGGATTATAATAAGGGTTATAGGAATGAATCGGACCATTGGGCACATTTAAAATGATGATTCGATAATTACTTCGATGGATTTGGAATGAGGACATGACACGACTTTCAAGTGGTGGATTATGATGTTTTGCTATCACCCTTAAATTGTAATGATTTCATTTCAATTTTTGGTAGTATTATGTCTTCCTAGTTATATATGCAATAAATCAATCCCTATTGCTAAATTAAAGTAGCACATACCTTTGATCCACTTTGCTAACCTTGTTTGTTGTTCTGAGATTCCTTGCAAGTACTTTGCCCTGTTAGTTGTCTTTCAATTCAAATCACCAAGTGTCCTTGTAGGCTAAAAACATTATTAGGTTGCAAAAACTTGTTGTAGTTATAGAAAATTGTCCGAGCTATGGAAAGTTGTTGATTTTGCATGTGAGATTTTTTTTTTTTAATAAAGGAACTTTATTATTTTCTATTTGAAAGGAAAATTTGAAGTGCCAACAAAAATTGGTTTTCACTCTAAATTTTTGTATAAACCTGAAAACAACATGTTGGTTTTCATGTTTATACCATTTTATTATTATTATTATTATATGTATATATATATATACATATAATTACTTATTTATTATTATTATTTTATTATTATTTTAGAGAGTAAATTGAGCAAAAAATTCTAAGGTGGAAAACAAGAAGAATTCTTCTTGATCATTTTCAGTTCTTTATTATCTTGGAACATTTGAACAAATTCCTCTTTTGTCAATGGCTTTTGGTACAATTTGAGTCGATGTCCATTTACTAATAGAGGAATTTTCTCTTCATCAATAGTCCTGATTCTAACTGCACCATTGTCAAAAACGCTTTCAACTTCATAAGGTCCAAGCGAGTGGGTTTGGCATTTCCCTTGAAAATTCTTGAACTTTGAATCAAAGAGTAATGCCCAATCTCCTGGATGAAATTTCCTTTCCTTAATGTACTTATCATGCCATCTAGATCTCTGTTGTTGAATTAGGCTAGTTCTCTGGAGGGCTTCTTGTCTGATTTCATCAAGTTCATTTAGTTGTCTCATCCTTTACTTATGTGCTTCTAATAAGTCAAGATCTAACTGGACTTGTCTTATAGGTCTGGATATGGAACTCTATCGGAAGTAAGCCTTGCTTCCCATAAACAAGTTCATAGGGAGTATGTCCTATAGTATTTCTCCATGTAGTTCTGTAGGCCCATAAAGCTTCTGGAAGCTTTTCCACCCAGTCCTTTCTATGTAGATGTATAGTCTTGGTAAGGATTGCTTCAATCACCTTATTTGTGGACTTGACTTGTCCAATGGCTTGTGGATGGTATGGAGTGGACTTCCGATGTTTGATTTTATATTGATCCACAAGCTTCTGCACTAATCTAGATATGAACTGTGTTCCTTGATCTGTTACAATTTCCCTTGGAACACAAAAACAAGTAAAAATATCCTCAAAAAGAAATGAAACTACATCATTTTCAGTAGAAAAAGGAACTGCTTTAGCTTCTACCCATTTAGTGACATAATCAATACATACCAAGATATACTTCTTTTGCTTTGAAGGTGGGCTGATTGGTCCAACAAAATCTAGTTCCCACTTCTCAAATGGTTCGATGAGTACCTATGGTTGTAGTGGCATTTCATTTAAAAGAGTGGGTTTGCCAATTCTTTGACAATTGTTGCATCTTTTAACATATTCTTTGGTATCCCTGACAATGGAAGGCCAATAATATCCTAAAAGCAAGATTTTGTAAGCAGTCCTTTTGTCAGAAAAATTTCCCCCACATGGCTCATCGTGGCAAGCTTTAAGTATTTCTAGTATTTCATCCTCTTGAACACATCTTATGATGATGAGATCTGGTCCTGCCTTGTATAATTCTTCGTTTATCCATGAATAAGATGTGTTATTATGGACTATTCTTCTCTTTTTTCTAGGAGATAAATGAAATGGCATTTTCCTGTAGCTAAATAGTTAGCAATATCTACATACCAAGGTGATTTAGTAGATACTGCAAAAAGATATTCGTCAGGAAATTTATATTCTACGAGTTGATAATTATTTTCATTTTGTATTCTAGATAAAAAGTCAGAAATTTTATTATGCTTTCATGGCCTATCTAGAATGGCTATGTTGAATTCTTGTAACAGTAAGAGCCATCTGGTTATTCTTCCATTAGTGACTGGTTTATACATTAGGTATCTAATGGCAGAATGGTCCGTGTGAACAAAAGTTTCATAGCCAATTATGTAATGACTGAATTTTTTAAAGGCATGAACTACAACTAAAAACTGCTTTTCAGTTATAGTATAATTTAACTCTGTAGGAGTTAAATTTTTATTGGTATAATATATTGCATAAGGAGTAAGATCTTTTTGTCCCAACACAACTCCTAAGGATGAATCTAAAACATTTGTTGAGATATGGAAAGGCAATTTCCAGTTAGGTCCTTTTAAGAGGTGATTCAGAAATTCTCTTTTTCAAAGTTTCAAAGGAAGCTTGACATTTAGAATCCCAATTTAATTCACAGTCCTTGGTGAGCAATTTAAAAAGTGGGGATGCAATTTTTGTGAAGTTTTCTATGTATCTTCTATAATATCTAGTAAAATCGAGAAAACTTCTAACATCTTTTTGACAACTTGGCACTGATAACTTAGAAATGACTTCAACTTTAGATGAGTCTACCTTGATTCCATCTCCTGAAATATGATGATTTAAAACAATTCCTTTGTTAAACATCATGAAACATTTTTCATGGATTAACAAGAGATTTGTTTCTTTACATCTTATTAATACTTTTTCCAAATTCTCCAGTGCTTCATTGAAAGAATCTCCATAAACCGTGAAATCATCCATGTACACTTCCACACAATCATGAATAAGGTCAAAGAAAATTCTGAGGACTGCTCTTTGGAATGTTGTTGGAGCATTGCATAATCTGAAGGGAAGTACTCGATAAGCATAATTTCCCCATGGACAAGTGAACTTTGTTTTATCTTGATCTTCAGGGGCTACCTGAATCTAGTTATATCCACTAAATCCATCCAAGAAGGATTTTTTTTTTCCTGCTAATGTGTCTAAGACTTGATCTATAAAAGGTAGTGGAAAGTGGTCTTTTAATGTTGCTTTATTTAGTTCCCTGTAGTCGATGCATACTCTCCATTTTCCATTTTTCTTAGGAACAATTACTAGGGGTGAAACCCACTAACTGTCAGATATTGGATAGATGAAATTTGCATTTAACAATTTCGGCAACTCCTCCTTAACAATTTCTTTTAAATTTGGGTTCATTCTTCGTTGAGTTTGTATAACCGGTCTTGCATTATGTTCAATGTAGATATGATATATGCAAGTTTTAGGATCAATTCCTCTCATGTCGATGTATTCCCATGCAAAAGCAGAAGAATGTTTCTGTAAAATTTTTATCAATTAATTCTTTTGCACTTCCTCCAGGTTTTCATTAACATTTAAGGCTTTTCTTGGAAAGATTTCTATCAAGGAATTCCCAAATTTTTCCATGGAGAGTAATGATACATGTTTAGATGAGAGATACTCATTGCAACTACGATCATAATGTGAGAAAGATTCATTATTTTCCAGTAGATTTAGAATTTGGTCTTCCTCCTTTACTTGTTTAGTAGTAAAAATAGGTTGTATATCATCTTCTATCCATTCTTCAGTTTTTGTATCTATTGTTGTTCTTGCAGGAGGATATAATGGAAATTTATTTGTAGAATTTCCATCTAAGATAAAAATGTCACCTAATCTACAACCAAAGAAAGCATCAACTATAGCTAACCAAGGTCTTCCTAGAATTAATGGATGTCGTCCTAAATTATTATTGGGTGTTAAAACCATGAAATCAACGGGATATTCCCAAGAATATAAGGATACGCAAACATCTTCCAACACACCATCAGGTTTAATCATATACCTATCTACTAATTGCAATAAGGTTGGTGTGTATTGACGGTTAGGAAGCCTAAGTGTGTCCACAACTTGTTTACTCATTATGTTTATGGTTGCTCCTAGATCAATCAATGTGTTTGGTATTTCAGTTCCATTGATGTGAATTTTTACAATGGGGCTTCCTAGATCTAAGTATTTTTGAATTTTTGTCTTCCCCATCATGATGTCTGCAATTTTTCCAACTAACTGAATTCTTTTTATGTCTTTCCTTTTTCTCCCTAATCTTTGTGTACTTAATTCCTTAATTGTTTTTGTAAAAATTGGAATTTCTTTTATGGCTTGTAATAAAGGAATCTTAATACAAACATTTATCAATTCATCCATCATATTATAATCGGGCAAGATAATTTTTTTTCTACTCCTTCATTAATTTTCAATCGTTCGGGGAAAGGTGGTCTAATTGATACCGAGGGTTGTTCTATGATGGGAGTGTTTATCAAAACTTCTTCTGTTTGTTTATTCTCCTTCTCAGGGAGAGAGGTCTCACCTTCTTCTGATTGGTTTTTGTGTTTTTGAAGATCAGATCTTGTCTCTCGAATGACAATAGGGGGTTTTCTTGGTAACACTCTTCCAGACCTTAATTGGACATTATTTAGGTCTAATGGAGTTATTACATAAGTTTGAGGATTCTGCTCCTCCATGTTGTACACAAGTTGTTGTGGTATTTTATTATTAGGATTCAGAAGTGGTTGAGAAAGTAATTGATTTGGTTATTTTGGAAATGGTAGGGAGAGCTATGGGTTTTGATTTTGAACTAGAATTTGTGGTAATTGGTTAGCTTGGGGAATTTGGTTAGATGGTGGTAGAAATTGTGGTGGGAGGTAGGATGGAAAATATTATTGATATTGAGCATAAGGTCCAAAAGGATTTTTCCATCCTTAATTCCAAGGTTGTGACTGTGGTTGAGCCCAAGGCTGCCAGGCTAAATTCCAATTATTTTGTGAAGACTGAGCAAATTGTTGTGGTATAAATCCTTATGATTGATTTGGTTGGGGATTTTGCCAGGGTATTTTGGCTATAAAGTAGAGAGGGTCTACTGGTTTTGATATTCCTTCATCATTAAATACAACCTTGAGACCTGGTAAGGATGGAAATTCCTTCATATCATGATTATTTGCACATATGACACTAGTTTCTATCACTTTTGAATCTAAGGGACACTCTCTTAGAGCATGTTTCTTTCGACATTTGGGAGAGAAGATGGATAATGCATCATTTTCAGAATTTTTCTTGTTTTGTATTTTAAGGGTGTCTATCTGCTCACTTAGGCTCCCTAAAATATTTGTTTTGAAGGTATCAAACAAATTTCCTAACTCTGCCCTGCTAATTGTCTCAATAGCAGATTTATTAGTTCTTGACAAGAGAGGGTCTTTAGGACTCCTTCCAACTTGCTCTTTACCCCTTGAGATATGTACACATAAATCACAAATATTTGCAAATGGTAGTTGGGAAATGTCTCCCTTCCCATTTAGGTTAAGGGGGTTAATCCACTCATCTTTAATAGCTCTGAGTAAGAGGGCTTTCAAGGTTTCTTCATCCAAGTTATCCATTTTTTCTCTTTTAGCATTGTAAACAAACCTTTCTACTAAATCTTCAAGATTCTCATCTTCTTTTTGTGTCATTTTGAAGACTTCATATTTAAGGTTACTAGGCATACAATAATCTCTATATTTGCCTAAGAAAGACTCTTTCATTTGTACCCATGTTGTTATAGAATGCACTCCTAGACTCATGAAACATTTTAATGTTGAGTCTTTTAATGTAGTAGTGAAAAATTTTAACTTTTAAGCATCATACAGATAGTCATACGATCTGCATAATACTTCAAATTCAAAGAGAAATTTATTTGGGTATTCGTTTCTTTTTCCGTGGAAATTAGGAAGAATTGAGGGTGATATGTTTTTCATTGTGAGGGTTGTACCTTCATCAAGAATAGGAAATACATAAGGATCTTGATTTCCTCTACCTCTACCCCCTCCTCTATTCCTATCTCCACCTCTACCTCTATACCTTCCTCCAATCCTATTTTCCTCGCCATGGACATTGTGTACTTCTCCTTCCCCTTCTTCAGCCATTATAGATTCTTTGGAACTAATATAGTGTTCTTTTAATATTTCTGGTTCCTCTATCAATGGTTGTTAAAAATAAGTTTCTGGTTCCTCTTCTTCACTAGGAACTTCTAATTTTTCTCCCAAAATTTGCTCATGAGTGGAGGATAGAAAAATTACTCCTGTAGTTGGGGATGTAGGATTTTCTTCAATTACAACTTCAGTATAGGAAGTGGGTGAAGTTTTGGATTGGATTTCTGATCTTGAGATTTCAGGAAGCCTTTGTCGACCTCTAAATGGAATTCGGGTTTGAGTGGGTGGTGTGGATTCTTGAAATCGAGGTGAAGTGAGTGGATTTGTGGGAATTAAACTTCTTCCTCACCTACAAATATACCTCTAGAGTCTCTATCCCTAAACATATCATGTTTTGATTTTTTTTCTTAACTTCTATTTGTACTTCCTAGGCAACGATGCCAAAATGTTTGGCCAATTTAATGTCTTTAAATTTTCAATCATAAATTGTCAACCAAGGTATGTATAGTAATGAAGTACATGTGCATTATATGTGATATAAGTTATTTCTTATGTCGTTATGTTCTTGTTAGGGTCTAAACTTAAGATTAGCATGGAGATGGTGTCGTTAATTATATTATTGTCTCAATCCCTAAAGTTATCAACTAATTTCTTAGGAGTCATTCTCTATTTAATTAGTTTATGGATGATATGAGGGTGATTCTAAATTCTACTTGTGTTAGACTATTTTTGGATTTTTTTTTGTCTTGAATTTTTATGCTACAACTCTAATTTACTAAGTGCAAGAGAAATCTATTCTATTAAATTGTAAAGGAATATTGTCGAATTCAATTGTTAAGGAGAATACTCTAACTCTTTTAGTTATTCAATTTCATTCAAACAAGATATTCTAAACATCAACTATACTATGAAGTAAACACAGTTGGACTGCACTAGATAAAAAGAAAATGAAATAACCATGTTGTACCAGATAAAAATAAATTCAAATAGCATATTAAACTAGGTATAAAGAAAAAGGAAGTGCTCATGTGTATAACGATTCACTAGCGAACTCACCATATTGCATTTCTTCACACAAAAACAGAGTATTCAAGGAATGAAAAGAAATCTAATTGCAATTGGTTAAAGAAATGTCACTAGTCATAGGGGCCCTCCATGGATCAGTCCATAATATCCAATCAATGTAGAGCATATAGACGTAAAGCCAATTCTATTACTTACAAAACAAAATTCAATAAACTGTTTCAAAAATTACATCATCCAGCACACACCAAATCACAGTGCGGCCATAGTTTTTATAACAAGTCTTTGGCATAACAACATAAGCATTTTAAGCCTAAATATATTTATTCCAACTAAACTATATCGTTAAACCTTTGATTTGTTATTCCCAAAGGAAATCGATAAGTTTTTGATGAAACTTGGATTTTGTTCCGACGAAAATCATGTGGTTGACTTTGGGGTTTGATTGTGATATCCTACGGTCATCTTGATGAACTGGTTCAAGGGGATAGGATGGGATCCACTAGGGGACTATTCCTTATCCATCTATATCCTTTATTGTTGACTTGGAGCTTTTGAACCTTGCAAACAATGGAGGCAGCTGCAAAAATCTGGATTAGCTGCAGAAGCAAACCAATTCTGTAGACGAATGCCTTCTTCAACACAAAAATAGGGTATATAGTCAAAAATGAAGAAGAAGACATGTTATTACTTACTTGTAGCAAAAAATTGTGTCTATGGCATTGTTTAGGTGGTAAATATAGGAAAAGAGAGGAAACATAGGCAAAAAGGGATGTCAAGGTAAGACAATATTTGGACTCTACAGACACAATCCTTCCCACTTATGGTGAGTGGTATCCCTCCTATTATTTCTTGGAAATATGATATCCATGATCCTTACCTCATAAGGTAAGGTGCATCCATCTTATTGTCTATGAATTCTGGTTGGTAGCATTGGATCCCTAGTGACAAGGTTCCTGGGTAGCAGCATTGTCTCCGCATTGGCATTTTTCCTAAGTAGTAGCCTTGAATCATCGCTGGAAATTTTCCCGGGTAATAGCATTAGCTCCCAGCTGGAATTTTTCTTAGGTAGTAGCATTGGCTCCCCGCCAACAATTTTCTTTTCACCAACAAATGATTCTTGGGTAGTGGCATTGGTTCCTTGTTGGAAGATGATTCTAGGTGATAGCAACAGTGCCCCGATGGATAAAGGGTGGTAGCTTGAGCTACCCTGTGATGTCAAATTCTTATTCTTTCAAATTCGAGTGTTCAATGTATGGGCACAGATGACATTTTATTTGATGCATCACATGTTGCAGTCAGTAATTTCACCCTAGCTGAGAGGGAGTGTTAATTTGGAAACTCAAGGACAAATTCCTTTTTAACAATCTTCCTCATCAAGGAAGACCCCTCATAGCCCTTAGATGAATTTAATTTGGTTAAGGAAAAATATTTTTTAATATGGAACCCCACATGTGCACAAAAGTCCAAGTAGCCTTTAAAAAGAAATTGGACACCCTTGTAAGCATTTAAATACAACTCAAGTGACCCTCATTTGGACATCATCATCAAACATCTTCTTATTTGATTTGGCTCGAACAAGACTAAGGTTGGTTCATACAGGTCCAAAATTGTAGGGTTCGAGCGTGCACATTTAGATTATGGTTTTTGGTTTGTAGTTGTAGGGTTGGAACAAGGAATTCTTAGTTGTACCCGCTCGCATGACTGGGTGTTCCCTGCTACTAGAAAGCTTCAACCAAATGCATGGTTGCTAGCTCGGTGTGCCTATGACCTAGGATTTTCATGATAGTTGACCTTAGATTTTGATCTTTGGTCGTAGGCTGAAAAAATATGATTTAAAGTATATCTATCTAATGGTCTCATATCTCAAATATTGTTTGGTTGGTTTTGCTGATAAACTTGTGATTGGTTAATTGGAATATTTCAGGCATAACCTCTTTCAATTCTAAATTCTATAGGTATTTACTCTAATAACTAATTAGTTAGTTACAAGAATGCAATTTCTCTTTCTATATTGGCTTTGAAAATGTATTTAATCCACTAGGGACAATTCAGTGAAGTTGTTAGCTGTTCAAAAGAAAGCCTAGAGTGGAGAAGAAGGGAGCACCCTTATGCTATGATATGAAAATGAAACTACTTGTTTTCGATGTTCAAGGTATTCATTTCAATTAAATTATATGTGCAAACTCCTATTGGTGTCTTGCAATTGAAACAAAGTGTTTTTTGGTAAATTTCTGAGTCTTTTGTGTGAAGGAGGATTATTTCAATTTACTATTTATCATATCAAATCTAAAAAAACATAGCAAGATAAATTCACATAATATAACACAACAACTGATGAGGCAGTTCACTTCTCCTGGGCTACATCTACCAGGTCCAAGGCCCCCAAATGGGCATGTAATTTCGCTTATTATATGATCAAAATGGTTATACAGTGATAAGAAAGCCTAAACAAGAAAAATAAGCTGTGAAAATGAGTTCAGAACACAGAAAAAAATCAAGAATGTCTTTTGTTTCACCTCCAATGGCTAACCCTAGCCCAATATAGCTCCAACACTCCCTAGGCCCTGATGCCTCTCCAAGATTCTTCACTGAAAAAAACTTGAAGATGAGCTCTGTTGGCTCTGAAACCTGTACCATTGGCTCTGGAATGCTCAGAATACCCAAAATAAAAATAAAAAATCGCTCCAAAAGGATCTCCCCAATGAAAGTTATGACCTCCAGAAGTTTTTTCCAGTTTTCCCTAAAAAAACTCCACTAAGTTTGGCATAATTGGAGTTAGGCCCACTAACTTTGTCAAGAGCGCCTAGAATGGTGGACTCTACCAAGCTGATCGTAACCGTCGACCTAAACCACGTGCATGTGACTGAGATTTTGGCGGCAGTTTCGGTTGGCGGGTTAACTAACTGTGACCGCTGGAGTAGAGACCTTTGTTTTCGAGCCCTTGGTTTTATGGATACGGGGCCGACCCCTTTTCGAGCCAAACTTCAATTCATCAAACTTCAAATATGACATAAGTCCGTTGAATGTTAAGAACCATCGTGTAGGTAGGCCGATCGGGCCTATGGGCTGGCACCGCAGAGACCCATGATCGAATCCTGCAAACTCTCAAATAATTTTGCCATAATAAACTTCGGTCTTGGGGCCACGTGGTGGCCTCCGGGTAGGCGATGTGGCATCCATCAATTGGCGAGTAGGGTATATTTCTGGGGAATATTTCGAGGAATATTCCCATAATATTTTGAGGAATATTCCCAAAATATTTTTTTTAAATATTTTTTATTTCAAGTCAACCTAATTCAAACTGGACTTTTTGAAGGAAATTGTAAACTTCAAACTTGAATAAATTTCACATACAGTTTCGGATTTGAGTGTTGTTCATGGTTACAAGATCATTTTGACGAGGCCTATCCTATCATTTTGTTTTCAACCAATTTTGAGCAATTCAAAATTTGAGCATTTTTTCCACTCAAGACATGATCACTTGATCACACCTCCCAAATGGGAAGCTTTTGGACCCCAAAAGCTCTCTGATACTGAAAAAAGAGACAAGGAGACTGATTCTCCACTCTTCCAACCTTGAATAAATAAAATCTTCCCAAATTCATCAAATTGAGCTTCTCATAAAAACATAAATTTTCCCTTGAATTCACTGACCGACCGTTGCTAAAATTGACAGAGTCATGATGCAAATTCTTGAAATTTGCAGAACAACAACTATATTTTGTAGAAAACATATTGTTTCTACAATTATCAAACTTCAAAGAAGACTTAAAATAAAGTTCACCTTGTCAACTGTTCACATGGTGAATTTCTGTTGAATGAGCCCTGTACTTGTGCCGAATACTAGCCAAGTTTTCTCACCATACCAATTTTCCTTTCTGAAACCAACATTGACCCATGTTGAACTGTGTGCCCTATTTGCTTGCATGCTTTTCCTTCTCATGGAATCTTGCATCGCTTTTCACCGACACTTATTTCTTTGCACCGATCGACACCAAAGGTATCTTGTGCAACATTTTGTCATCTTCTTTCAAAGTCGAACTGTTATCATACTGAAACATATCATCATTTATATCAACATTAATATGAAAAGGAAATTGTACAACATCTTGTTGTTTAACCATCAACAAATTCAGATTTTGACTTGCATTAACTAGCCTTTTCAATTGCTCTACATGAACTAAAGAAGATTCTAGCTTCTTCTTATGTGCTCTCACAATGTACTCTTTTCCATCCTTGAACAAGTGATACTTATTCTCATGGAGATGGAAGATTACCTTTCTACTATGGACTACCCAACACAACACCCATAATGTCAAGAGGTACTACATCTAGTTCAACCCAATCAACATAATGAGCTATTATGGTGAAGCGCAAGATGCACTTCTTTGAGACTTGTAAGTTTGCATCCTTGCATATCCACCCAAGTGGATAAGGCTTTGGATATGGATTGTCTCAAGTTTCAGCTATTTGACCAAGTCTTCTGAGATGATATTAGCTTGAGACCCACTATCAAAAAGTGTGTCTATCTGTGTGTGGTTTTAGATTATCCTCACATGAAATACTTGTATCCTCTTTTCATTTTGAGTTTCTTTGTGATAGTTTAATGTGCTAGAACTGGGATTTGTTTCTTGTACAACCTCTTTCCCCTTTATTTTCTTTAATACCATGGTGATGCTTTTTGTCTCATCACCTGATTTAGACCCTAATTCCTATTCAACAGTTGCTACAATTTTTCCCTTTTCTTTGGTTTTGTCTTTGGTTTTATATTTCTCTGGTTTCAACTCCAGATGAAGCTTCCAACAATGGTGTTCATCATGGCTTGCTTTTGAACAATTCTTGCAAAAGAGTTTCCATTTCTCCTTACTAGAGTTTTCAATCCTTTTACTTTCTTTGCCTTTAAAATCACTATCCTCATTTCCATCAAAAGTTTTTTTTCCCTCTAGTCTCTAAATGCATAGCTTATACACAAACTTCATCTAGACTGGTAGGATTGAACATAAGGATAATATGTTTAAGGTAGTTGTGCAAACCACCTATATATTTCAGCAAAGTGTCTTGACTTTGTAAGTCTACACCTAATAAGAGTGATTTTCTCCTAAACCCTTGGGTGTAGTCTTGAACATTTTGTCCCTTTAGTTGTCTAAAGTTTTTCCAATTCATTATAGCCTTTTGTAAATGAGAAAGATGATAAAATTTCTTCTTAATTGCGGAAATAAATTCAGCCCATGATAAAGTAAGCTTACCATGTTTTCAAATTTCATCCTTGGTCTTGGCTTCCCACCATACCAATGCTACTCCTTCCATCCTTAATGAGGCTAACTGAATCTTGGTGTCGTCATCCTATAAGTTATGTATCCTTAAATAAACTTCCAGTTGTCTTATCCACTTGTCAAGTTTCTCTACATTGACTTCACCGTTAAACATGGGTAATTCAAATTTAACATCTAGCTTTAAAAATGGACTTTTTCCAGAAGATTTAGGCTTATGAGGTTAATTTACCGAGGTAGAGGATGACGATGTAGAGGAAGAGGATGATGATGGAGATGGTGGATCACCATTTCCTCCATGTCCTTTCTTTGAATTATCATCACCTTTCTTTCCTCCTGAAGAACCCTCTCCTTCTTTCTGATGTTTAGACCCTTCTCCAACCAACCTATCATTCCTTTCCTCGTATAATATTCTTACCATCCCAATCATGTCCAAGAAACATTTTCTAAATACCTGTTCTTCTTCTCTTGGATCCATGTCTTCAAGAACTTCTCCTTCCCTTTCAGACATTCTTGAAGCTTCTTCTAAGGCTATTGAGGGTGTATCAGAAGGTGGAGATAATGGCATCCTGGCCTTCCTTGGTTGAGGATTATCTTGTGCTCTAATTAATTTTCCTTTCCCTCTTTGAAGCCTAAGCCTGGTAAGCATTAAAACTTGCAAAACAGTCAAAAATATCTTTGCACAAAACTAATACTCAAAACTGAGCTCTGATACCAACTAATCTGAAAATTAAACTACTTGTTTTCACTGTTCAAGGTATTCATTTCCATTAAATTATATGTTCAAACTGTTACTGATGTCTTGCAATTGAAACAAAGTGTTTTTTGGTAAAATTCTGAGTCTTTTGTGTGAAGGAGGATTATTTCAATTTATTGTTTATCATATCAAATTTGAAAAACACAGCAAGATAAATTCACATAATATAACACAGCAGTTGATAAGGCGATTCACCCCTCCTGGGTTACATCTGTCGGGTCCAAGGCCCCCAAGTGGGCATGTCCTTGCTCTTATTAGATTCTCAAAATGGTTATATAGTGATAAGAAATCCTAAATATGAAAAATAAGCTATGAAAATGAGTTCGGAACACAAAAAACAGTCAAGAATGACTTTTGTTTCACCTTCAATGGCTAACCATAGCCCAATACAACTCCAACACTCCCTAGGCCTTAATGCCTTTCCCAGCTTCTTCACTAAAAAAACACCTAAAGATGAGCTTTGTTGGCTATGAAACTTATACCATTGGCTCTATAATTATCAGAATACCCAAAATCAAAAAACAAATCGCTCCAAAATGATCTCCCCAATGAAAGTTATGACCTCCAGAAGTTTTCTCCAGTTTTTCCCTAAAAAAATCCACTAAGTTTGGCTTAACTGGGGTTAGGCCTGCTAAATTTGGCAAGAGTACCTATAATGGAAAACTCCACCAAGATGATCATAACCATTGGCCTAAACCATGCATTTGTGACCGGGATTTTTGCGGCAATTTTGGTTGGCGGGTTAACTAACCGTGACTGCCGGAGTACAGACCTTTGGTTCCAAGCCCTTGGTTTTATGGATAGGAGGCTGGCCCCTTTCCACCCCAAACTTCACTTCATCAAACTTTAAATATGATATAAGTCCATTGAATGTTAAGAACCATCGTGTAAGTGGGCCAATCGGGCCTATGGGTTGGCAGCACGGAGACCCGCAATCGAATCCTGCAGACTCTCAATAATTTTGCCATAATAAACTTCGGTCTTGGGGCTGTGTGGTGGCCTTAGGGAAAGCCATGTGGCATCCATCAATTGGCTAGCAGGGTATATTTCTAGGGAAAATTCTGAGGAATATTCCCAAAATATTCTTTTTTTAATATTGTTTATTTCAAGTCAACCCAAGTCAAATTGGACTTTTTGAAGGAAATTGTAAACTTCAAACTTGAATAACTTTCACATACAACGTCGGATTTAAGTTCTATTCATGGCTATAGGATCGTTTTGATGAGGCTTATCCTATCATTCTATTTTCAACCAATTCTGAGAAATTCAAAATTTGAGCATTTTTTCCACTTAGGACATGATCACCTGATCATGCTAGCAAAATTATGTCAAACTCTACAAGAAAGTCATCTCTAAGATTTTAAGGAAATTCCCCATCGTTAGGGGATTTTTGAGGTCAATAATGGGGCTCAAAACTAAAAATGTATTAACAAAATTAACTTTAAATGAACCAATAGGATTCAAGATGATGATGTCATCCCCAGGGGATAATATTTTGGTGGAAAAGAAGAAAACTACTTTTTTTAGTTGTATTTTTGGCTTATCTATTGGTATATTTACTCAATAGTCAAGTGTAGACATTCGTTGAACACAAAATTAAATTCCACATCCAACAAGTACCTACTTTGAATACTTATCAATATACCCACATCGAAAAAAAAATGAAAATACATGAAACAAACATCTTCAACATGTTCTTTTCATTTATTTTCAAATTTTTTTGATGTGGATTTACTCATAAGTATGTAGTGTGGGTACTTATTGGATATGGAATTTAAGTATGTATCCAACAAGTGTCTACACTCGATATTTGAGTAAACCTACAAGGAGATAAGTTGAAAATGCAATAAAAAGAGTAGTTTCCTTTATTTTTCTTTAAAAAGTCATAGCTATTATTTATTATTTTAACTATTATTTTATTATTTTCCTTTAGAGGCTCATTTTAGACCTCAAAATTCTCACAATGTCAGGAAACCATTGTTCCCCAATTCATTTCCCTTCCCATTTTGGATAGAAGAAAGACTCCTTCTCTTTCCATTCTATGTGTTGAGTAAGTAGCAAGAGGAGAATATATTTGGTGGCCAAAAATGATTCCAATATATGGTTCCAGGTAGTGCCTATGGCTAGAACTATGTATTATATTTCCTTTTTGTAGATCTTCATTTGCATAAATAAATAACTCATTTCTTTCCCTCTCCCAACTACGTGTTTCTAATGTCATTCATTGTATTCAGTTATGAAGAGTTGATAGAGTACTAAATATTTTGTTCCTATTAGCTAAGGTAGTTAAGGTTTAATTCTTGTATCGCTTTTACTTGTGCTTTCTATTTTGTATTTATAGGTCTACAAGTGGAGTTTTGAGTGGGACTTCAAAGCAAGGATTTCCTAGGTAGGACCTCCTCAAATCATTAGTTTTATACACATTTATTGTAATAACTAATTAGTTACTTACAAGAATGTATTTACTCTTTCTATTTTGGGTTGGAAGGTGTATTTACTCCACTAGGGAAAATTCAATGAAGTTGTCCACCAAGGGTTATTGTGCTTGCTTGTTTATTTGGAATTTTGTTTCATCATTTTTCATCTCTGATATCATTTTTAGAAATTTATAATAGGTCTTTGAGTGTTTTTCTAGTTATTTTCTTGACATTTATGTATAATTGACTTACATATGCACCTTTCCTAAGAATAAATTGTGTGCATATGTTATTTTCTTATTAACAGTTAAACATATATGCTATTTGTTAAGGAAATAATAGCATATATCTCCTCGAAGTTGAATTTTCCATTTTCCTTGCTTTGTTAGACCTTGTTCTCGGTGTTGTAGCTTCTTGTTGAGTTTATAGCATGTCTCTAGATGGCCTTGACTGATATTCTTAGGTATCGAAAGTATATTCTTGTAATTTCAATGAAAAGAAAAGGAATTTGTTCTTTTTATGTTTTTTACATGTATTTGGATATTTAGAAACTTTGGATTTAGTTAAGTTCAACTTGGTCTAATGTATCTATTAGGTGAAAGTGTGTTTCTTTAGTATGCTTTAGTTGTATTGTAATTTGACAATTATGATACGTTTTAGAAATAAATTGATTCAATGACTCATAGTCTCCTCAGTAATGACAACTATTGATCTATGGAGACAACATGGAGGGTCATTAGTAATGATCAATTGTGAGACATGTTCTTGTATGTATTTTCTTTTGCATTAATAAAATTTCCTCAAGTGACCATATTGGTTAGGGTTGTGGAGTGTTTCCCTCTCAGAGGTTTAAACCACATAAAAATACTAGTGTTGTGATCTTTGATCTAGTTCTTTGAGTACTTAAGGTGTTTGTCTTGTTTGGAATATCCTATTTTCCTAAACATGGTATCAAAGTCTATTTCAAAAACTGATCCATTGTTAATTGAGATCGTAAGTCGTATTACCACATTTATGAGACATGTTATTTCTATACATTTATGGCCTAAATGGACTATTTCATTACATCTGGAGCAATTCTTTCATTTAATATTGTCTTTCATTTCATATGAAATGGTCTTTGTTTTCCCAATATAAGGTTTCTTTCATCATATCTAGAGGTATATAATAGGAATATTCCCTTTCAAATTTTTTATATTGTTTATATTTCATTTTAATATTTTCATTTCTAGTTTGATACTCTTTCCAGCCTATGTATGCTCTTTTTCATGTGATCCATGTGATCTCGACAAATTAGAAATAGAGAATAAAGTGGTTTCTTTATTAGCTACATTCTCTATCATGTGCTCTATGTGATCTTCATAAATAAAAAACATAGAAAATACTTTCATTTTATGGGAAGTGTTGAGATTTGTAGCTTTGGAGGTACTCCCAGCCTTGATGTTCAAGGGTTTGGAGGAAGGACCTTCACAAGTGGCTTTGTGGGATTGAAACCCTAGCTTGGGGTATTATACCCATCAATTTTGGAGTGAAAACCATTATGGGAATTTGGCATGTGAGTGATAGAGATGATAGAGCTCTCCGAGAGAAATAGGAGGACATTAAAATCATCAAAATCTGACATGTAGAAATGGAGTTATGAATTTTTGAAGGTTATATGTGGGCATGGTGGCATAAATTTTATATTGACCTAGATGTTAGGATGCCTAATGATATATTTCAAGCCCACATGTGTTATTTTATGGAGACCTTGTGCTTAGTATAAATACAAGGTGAGTGTTAGGTTATTTCAACACATCCATGGTGCAACATGTCTAAGAGAAGAGTTATGTTTTGGCCACAGAAGAGAGGAGCCCAATGAAGGTGAAGGAAGACATAATTTATGCCTCCTTCTAGACTGTTTGGAGCTGATTACCTACAGGTAGGAGACTGAGGTCATGGAGAAGAATTCTGGGCATAAATAAGGAGAAATGCATCTTTGTTTTGGGTCACAGGTAGATGTTACTTCAACGAAGGAGAGAGGGGACATTAGGATCTCCCTTGATAATATTTTAGAGTGTGAATTACCTTGCATTAAGGCCGATCTAGGTGGATTTTGGTGGCCACCCACGTATTCCGCTTGGAACCCCACCACTGTCTCTTTCAGTTTTTTAGTTTCCTTAATTGTAGCACAGTTTACTATTTTTTGGCTTTTTCATGTCCTGAACTTCCATAGGCGTTTTGAGACCATAAAAGACATTTTGTGGGAAAATTTAGGCAAAAATGAGTTATATTTTATATGCAACCATTGTATTCCTCAAATATATATTTCTAACGAGGTATTTTGCACGTCAAATGGAGATCGTATGCCAAAGTTATGACCCGAGGAAGTTGATGTACCAATTTATCCAAATGGGGCCCATAGTTTTGGCACTTCATCTCCTAGGGTTAGGTTTTTAGATGTTTAGGGTTTTCCATTATTTCTCAATAATAAATAGTCCTTTGAGCCTCATTGTAGCATAGTTCAGAGGCATGTAGCCGTCGCATCTATTCTCAGAGATAAGCTACTATTTCCCGAGCTAGTTTATTTCCATTCTGTTTGTAAGCATATTTCAGTATTTGATATTAATGAAATTAAGTGTTATTTCTACCGTATCTCTGTATTTATGGTTATATGTGTGATTTTTTGATTACATGTTTAAGTTCGTATCAGTGGTATCAGAGAGGTCTTCTCTTTCTCTATTTTTCTTTGCATGTCCCCAACAAGGTAGGTGTAACAACCCTAGTTAAAAACTCATGTAAAATATATAAATACCATAGGTGATGGGACATGTATTCCAAGTTGAATGGTGTGAAAGACATCCTAGTGTGTGTTCATTTGGTTGTTTATGGCTAAGGAAATTGGCAAAGGCAATGGCTAAGGCATTAAAGAGGAAAAAAAGGTATTTTGGCACATTTATTTATGGAAATAATGGAAATTAGGAGAAAAGTAAGATGAAAGGTCACAAGTTGCATGTGAGGAGGAAAAATAAGGAAAATAATGGAAAATGAAGAAAATAGAGGCCTCATTGATAAAAAGGCTTTTGAGGATTAGTTGGCAAGCTTGGTTAGTGTAGGCTTGACCAGTTTAGCTTTGGAGCTCTCTCATTATTCTCTCTCTCTTTCATGCTCTTGGACACTTAGAGTTTTCTTGGAGCACTTTGGCATTGGAGCAAGAAAGGCAAAAAAGGCAAGAGGAAGAAAAGATCAAGCAACTACAACAAAATTCATTACATGTATTGACTTGCATGTGTATTTTCCTTGCTAGATTTGGCATGCATGGGATTGCATATGTTTATTTTCTACCATTGCATGGTTTTTTCTAAGTGTGATAATATTTTTAGCCTAGCCTTGCCATTTCCTGATAGCTTTGATGAGATGGATTCTCTCATGCTATTTATGTGGGATGGCTGGATTGGATTCGAAGCTAAGTGGGGTAGATCTCCGAATTGAAAAACACATGGTGGTAGTGGTCCCTAAAAGGGACTAAGGATGCACGAAGCCAATGGCATAGTAACCCTTGAACTAGACTGTGGGTTGCGGTAAAGCCAGATTGTGTGCTTCGGTGCGCATAGGAATCCTTTCTAGTGAATGGCGGGATATATGGTAAAGGTAAGAGGTGGATGTTCTCTCTATTGGGCCTAGTGATTCTGGGATGGAATGAATGGTAAAGCCTTGATATTATGTTTTGATGTAGGGTCTAGTGATCCCTCAATCAAATTGTGGATCCATGGTAAACGCTGTGAGACTTTGAGGCACTCAAACTTCTCGCGATGTAGGTGGAGAACTCTAGCAACATCCACATTGATTGGTGCTTTTGATTTGTTCTATGAGTCCCACATTCATGCTTGGAATATGGCACTGGGGTGATTGGTTGAAGAGAGACTTGGCTCAGGAAATCTATGGTTGAGTGGAACATGGTAGTCCCATCTTTTGTTGGTTCATTGCATTGATTAATGAGAAATTCATTCCATTGATTTTCATGTGTAAATGTATTGGTGTATAAATGCATTTTGATGGCTGATATGTTCATTGTAATTTCGTTCCTATTATGTTGGTTATATGTCAATTTTATGGCAACAACTATGTTTGTCTCTGATCATGTTTTTACTTGTATTTGAATGGATATTGTATCTATAACCTAATAAGTGATAAGGCAGCAAATGACATGAGGAAACAATGGTTCATGGTGATTCTAAAATAACTAAGAGATCCCTACACTTAATTTTGTTATTTACACATGTATGTTACATGTCGATGATATGTTTGATGAAATTCTTGTCATGGCTATTAGGGGTCTGGTTAAGGCCTTGATAAACTATTTACTTTTGCATCATTCTTTCCCTATACTTTACTTAATTCTAAGATTTCATTCCATTCTAGGTAGTGGCCTGGGCTCTGGGCCTGAAAAAGTGGCTCAAATCTTGGATTCGCTGGCACAGAACTGCAAGTTTTGACTATAGTCGCTGGCAGGTAGGCCTATGAGAGTGAATCTAGGTCTCTAGTCACTCCCTTCCCATAGCATGAGAGCGACTGAGCCTTAAATTGTCTAGAACAGGAGTGGGAACCAAGGAGAGGTTGTCTAAGTGGTTGACCTATCTCCTGAGGGTTATGTTGATGGTGTTGGATTGGTTTATGTGATGTTCTACTGATTCCACTTCCTTAAGGTCAACTAGGAGGTCGAATATGATCATAGTAGCCTCTTGTCTCATGTTTACCCATGTTGGCATGGTAACTTGGGTGGATGTGGGAGAAGGGTGTATCAGAGTGGTATCAGATCATGGTTCAGCTCTTGGACTGGATGACCTGAATGTGTTAGTCATGCATACATTCCAATGGCATTTGTGTCTCCAACACTTGCATTTCATGTGCTTGTTGCGTTTTCTTGACGATTGATTAGGGTTGTAGTATGGTTATCATGGAGAATTTGATCATTGATGATTGATTTTGGGGAATGCATTTGTCATGAGTATATGACTGGTTGTATATGGTTATATGTCACTTACATGTTGATTATATGTTGCCTACTTACATCCTTGTATGCTAGGCTACATTCTTGAATGTTTGATTACATGTATCAGTCTTGTAGGTTGGTTACAAGAATTGATCGCTTAAGCTCAACTACATGCATTCATGCATATGTGTAGTCGATTAGGAATTTCTTATGCATGTTGATTGATGCATGTCGAAATCTGTACAATGGAGTAATGGTTGTTTTAATGCATGAGGTCATGGTTTGTGTGGTTGATATGGTCATGCATTGATGACTAGACTCTAGCTAGAATGATGTGTATATGGTTTGGTACTCATTTGTTATATGTCTATATATAGTTGTTATGCATGTATGGTCTTGGTTATAGTTTGAATAGTAGGTCAAACATGCCTTGTGAAGTCATTGTATGCAATTTAGGTCATCATGATGCTATTGGCTTGTTATGATGCTAATGTGTTGAATGAGGTAAAGCTAGAGATGTAGATCAAAGTGAGGTTGCAACATTAGACTTTGGGATAAGAGCAGATCACAATATAGGTATTGTATGTTTGGCATGTAGGTATGTAAGTTAAGGATATTTATACGCATTAGGTTTATGTACATGTATTTTGATGTTATGGTTACATTCATGATAGATGTTAGTTGATCAGTGTAGTTATATGCACATGTGTCAGATAGTCAAGATGGTAGTAACCCATGGTTGTATGCAATGCTACTTTTGTTGTGTTATGAAACCAGATAAAAAAAATGTAGAAAATATAGATCAACACCTTAGAAATAATCCTCTTCGATGGGGAAACCTCCTTTACATTACACAAATGAACAATTCTTGGATGATACAAATGACAAGACCTGCTTTCTATATATAGGATTCTAAGGGGTCATAATATAATCAGAGCCGACATAAAAATAATAATGTAAGGGCACAATAATAACAATAGTGGGCTTCTATGGGGCACAATAATAAGAATATAGGGACTACATGGGCACAACAATATAATAAGGGGGTTGTACTAAGAACAATAAGGGGTTACACTAGTAGTATAGGGACATAACATATTGTATGTTAGATAACTTGATGAGTATGTTATAGGTTAGCTTGTTGTTGTTATATGATAGTTAGCTTGTTGATTAGGTTTTATGTTGTTGATTAGCATGCTATATGGTTTACTGTTGTTATGTGTTATTAACTTGGTGATGAGGGTTATTTCATTGAGATCTTGATGTTGTAATTTGGATTGGTCATATGTGTGATGGTTATGTTCATTGCATTGCATATCTTGATGTTATATGTATTGTGTTAACCTAATTTGATCTTTGCATATGGTTATCGTTGTGATATTCAGGTATGATCCGACATATTTTTGACATGGTGTCATACTAATCTCAATTGATTGGACATATTTGATTGTTATGCATGAGCGAAAAATTCTTATGATCTTATGACGTGAACATATTAGTTAGTTACTATTATGGATATCATGATTTATGTTTGAGTGGATATGTTGTGAAGTTGTATCATGCTAACCTAGCTTGATTGTGCAGACAAGATAGCCCCCCAAGATACGTTAAGTTATGAACTTTCTTATATCATCTACCTTGTGCTTGATTGTTTGATTATGAAATCTATTTAGTGTTTGAGAGTTTGGTGTCTAGTTAGTTTATTTAACATGGTAGGTTGCAAGTTGGTTGAATGTTTTATGAATTGCATAATATGAGTATCTGTTGAAATGATTTTGCTTTAAGATGATTGTTCTAACATATATGTGTTGAGATAGTTGATATGTACTTGAGGGTAGTAGATTATAGTTGTAGTATTATGTTTAAGGACTATGAGTTGACTGTGGATTATGACATGATTGTTTGTAAAATTTGATTTCAAACTGATAGATATGATTGTCTTGATATTTGGAACATGTGGTTGACATGTGTGAGAAGTTGTGGGAAACGTGCTTGGTATTAGCATGACAAGGTAATAATTGATGTGTTTATATAAATAACAATTGGGTGACGTGACATTATATAGTAAGACTTAGTCACACCAGGGTAAAGGTAAATGAAAGGAATTAGGTAAGAATTCCTTTGGCTATGTTTGGAAACCCTAATTCCAAATGAACAAGTTCTTTTCATACATGGAGTCTTCTTAACCTTGATTTTGTTTTTCATTATGTGGATATGCACTAGATTCCTCAAAATGTAATTGACAGGTGTATTAGCTAGTCTTCAGTTACATGTGGATTTGTCAAGGGAATTAGAGTCCCTTAAGAGATGGCGTGGATGTGGCCAGTTGCAAGCAACCTGATTGGCACAACAAGATAAGGTATCTGATATATTGTTATATTTATTTATACACTGACAATTATGTGTTTATGGCAATATGATGTAGGGGACTGCATGGAAAAGAGAGGTTGCCATGAAATCTTGAAGAAAGATCTAGTTGAGTTTCCTTGGGAACCATGGGGATTGAGTCAGTGTGCTTGTTGCTAGTCTTATTCTTTTACTCTTTTGTTATTTTCTTGCACTTTATTTGTGGTTTTGTTTGTGCCTAGTGCATGATCATGCTACTTTGGTTGTGGTGTCGTATTATTGTTATTGGTTTTCATGGTTTTCTTCTTGGTTGTTTCTTGTCTTTCCTTTTATGATTTGAGTTTTGGGAATTGGTTGGGAAAGAGGAAAGTTAATGGAGCTTAGGGAGAGATGTATGTACCCAATAGGTAATCCAAGACATGGATGAAGCTAGGCCCATGACTAAGCACAACAGAAGGTAAGACTATGACAGTCGGTTGGATTGTCTGGGTCCATTATGGTAAATGGACGATAGCAGTACATACATGAGAAAGGTAACCAAAAAGGTAAAGTAAATGGATCTGAGGCGATAGATGCCTTGGCTATGTTCAGAATGACTATTCTTAATGTTGTGCATGCTATAATAAGGAAGGTCTCTTAAACTTGACCTCGATATCTAGTAATTATGTTATGCTCATGATTATGTTGATGTTTATATATGTATACATGTATGTGTATATGTATGTCATTGTCTGATAGGATGATGATTGTTTATGCTAATGATTATATATATGCATGTATGTATGTATCTGTGTCACTCTTTGATAGGGTTTTCAAGGATCATTCTTGTGGAGGAATGATTTCTTATGCAATTGAATGGCATGAATAGGAACCTAGTCTATGAGGAATCAAGTGGGAAGAGTAGTCATGAAAAACATATGAGGTCAGTATCATGTGAATATGAATTTATAGTGTATGCTTGTGTTATTCCTATGCTTATATTATGGATAGGTTATATCAAGGGATACGTCAGCAAATTGAAAGTAGTGTGGTCTGCGACATGCTAGGACAAGCATGGATAAGACACTGGAAGCAAGGTTGCTTGGTAAGGAGTTAGTGTGGTTTTGGATGGGTGGTACGACTGTTGTGCATATGTGGTATATTTTATACTTGTTGCACCTATGATGTTGTGTGCATGTAGTGTGGTGTATATTTAATGTGTGTACATGTTGATTATGTAATGTTATGTACATGGTGTAGTACATATATTGTTGTATGAATGTTTCATATTCAGTGTTGGGTATAGATGGTGTTATGTACATGTTGGATATGTGGTGTTGTGTACATATTTTCACATATGTGCATATGGTGTTGTGCACATGAAGGATATGTAGTGTTGTGTATAGATAATGCTATGTACATGTTGGAAATGTAATTCTATGTACAAGTGGTGTTGCATGTATGTTGTACATTTGGTGCTATGAACATATGGTGTGGTGTGCATGATTGTACAAGTGGTGTTGTGTGCATGTGGTGCCATGTACATGTTCCACAAGTGTTGTGTGCAGATGGTGTTGTGTACATGTCTTGCATGTGGTGTTGTATATATGTGGTGTCACGTAAAAGTCATGTGGGTGCTACTGTGTACATGTGGTATTGTGTACACATTGCAAAGGTGGTGTAGTGTACATGTGGCATTGTGTACACATTGTGCATGTGGTGCTTTCTACATGTGGTGTTGGTGTACATGTGGGATTGAGAGTGTGTCATACATGTTGTGTTGTGGGCATGTAGTAATATGTATGTGCATTGTGTATTCATGGTATCGTGACATACACATTCATTTTGTTGCACTCTATATATGTATTTGTGTTGTGTTGTACATCGGGTATAGGTGTATGAGTTGTGTTGTATACCGGGTGTACATGTATGCATTTTGTGGTGTCACAAGTTGTGTGTGGATGTATATCTTCTGATGTACATGGTGCACGTATACATACGTACACTCGGTGTAGGTGTATGTGTTGTATGTCAAGTATAGGTTCATGCATTGCATGGTGTTGTATGGCGTGTGTGGTTGTATGTGTGTAATGCACACTACGCATATGTGAACCTGGTGGAGGAGAAGGCAATGGGTGTTTATCGGGTGTGGAAATCGATTCGGTGTGCATATGGAATAAAGACAAAGGTAGAAGCTAAGGATTGATGAAAGGATAAGTATCAACATTTTATTTCAGTTTTATTATGCATGTGATTTATGATTCTAGTTTATGATGATTACATGTGATCTATGATTCTGATTTATGATTTTGCTCTATGATGGTTGTGTTTTGAGGTAACCTGATGTGATGTGTTTATACATGTTGATTTGGTAAAATATGTTAGTTTGACTTCTTGTGACAGGAAGCGAATAGGATTACAAGTGTACCTTATTGATGAGATACCAATGAGGTGTGATCTGAATTTATTTCAGTTTATTTTAATCTAATGGAAGCTATATGATTGAAACAGGAATGCATGAACATGCTCGCTTGGGTGGTTGAAATCGACTACAAGAATTGGCAGCAATAGAAAAATAAATTGGAACATGCAACAATATGCTGGTAAAGCACTTCAAGAATAGGGCCATTGTGGGACATTGGTACCCAATTGTTTCCTTTGATTTCCATGAGCATGCTATGACCAATATGATGGTTTTGAGGTAGGGATATGCCTTGGTTTTTTGGGGTGCCAGTAGAACTTGGAAGGTGAGTGACTGCACGGAAGGGGTTGACCGGATTGCCCTAAAGACTGTATAACATAGAAGGGAATACTGAGGATGGATTTGTTTTGGTCATTAGCATTACCAAATGGAATCAGATGCACATTGGGAGTGCGCCCTAGAATAATGAGCTGGTAACTATTCACTAAGAGGGAAAATGGCATGGGATTATCGCATTGGACATTGGATACATTATTTGACTTTGCAGCAGATTTTGGACTTCCTAGAAAAGAGGTGAATCCTTGTACTACTTTGAGGGTGGATGTGTGAGCCTCTAAATTCCCTTGTTGATTGATATGGGCATCATATTCTGATATTTTATGGTTTAGCAGATGTGTATATGTGATTATTGTAAATACCGTAATGAGTTGTGTTATAAATCTCCACTTTGCGGCATGTTTTCATGTTGTCATGTTGTTTTGTTGTGGCAGATGGTTATTGTAAATACTGCAACGAGATATGTTATAAAGCTCCATGGGTAGTATGTTTTTTTTTTATTGGTCTTGCTAGTTATAGGTGCCATTGAACATTGAGGATGGTGTTCCCCCAAGGGGTAGGGTTTTTTCACCACCCTGGTTAAAAACTCATGTAAAATATATAAATACCACGATGATGGGACATATATTCCAACTTGAATGGTGAGAAAGACATCCTGGTGTGTGTTCATTTAGTTTTTTATGGCTAAGGAAATTGGCAAAGGCAATGGTTAAGGCATTAAAGAGGCAAAAAGGTATTTTGGCACATTTATTTATGAAAATAATGGAAATTAGGAGAAAATGAAGGTGAAAGGTCACAAGTTGCATGTGAGGAGGAAAATGAAGAAAATAGAGTCCTCATTGACAAAATGGCTTCTGAGGATCAATTGGAAAGCTTGGTCAGTGAAGGCTTGATCATTTTCACTTTGGAGCTCTCTCATTATTCTCTCTCTCTCATACTCTTGAACACTTATAGTTTTCTTGGAGAACTTTGGCATTAAAGCAAGAAAGACAAAGAAGGCAAGAGGAAGCAAAGATCAAGATAAGAAAGGTAGGATCAAGCAGCTAAAACAGGCTTCATTACAGGTATCAACTTGTATGTGTATTTTCCTTGCTATATTTGGCATACATGGGATTTAATGTGCTTATTTTCTACCATGGTATCGGTTTTCCCAGGTGTGACAGTATTTTCAGCCTAGTCTTGCCATTTCTCGATAGATTTGATGAGATGGGTTATCTCATGTAGTTTATGTGGGATGGCCAGATTGTATTTGAAGCTGAGTGGGGTGGATCTCCAAATTGACAAACATGGTGGTAGTGGTCCCTGAACCGAACTGAGGATGCATGAAGCCACTGGACTAGTACCCCCTGAACTAGATTTTGGGTTGCACAGAGCCAAATTATGTGCTTCGGTGCACCTAGGAATTCTTGTCGGTGAATGACGTGATATACGGTAAAGACAAGAGGTGGATTTCTCTTCGTTGGGCCTAGTGATTCCGAGATGGAATGCATGGTAAATCCCAGAGAGTATGTCTCGGTGTAGGTCCTAGTGATCCCTAGATTAGACTGTGGATGCATGATAAAGCCTGAGAGACTATGAGGCACTCAAATTCCTTGCAGTGTAGGCGAAGAACTTCAGTGGCATCCACATTGATTGGTGTTTTTGATGTGTTCTATGAGTCCCGCATTCATACTTGGAATATGGCATGGGGGTGATTGGTTGAAGAGAGACTTGGTTCATCCAATCTATGGTCAGGTGGATCGTCGTAGTCCCATCTCTGGTTGGTTCATTGCATTGATTAATGAGAAATTCATTCCATTGATTTTCATGTGTAAATGTATTGGTGTATATATGAATTTTGATGGTTGATATGTTTATTGTAATTACATTCCAATTATTCTAGTTATATGTTCATTTTATGGCAGCAACTATGTTTGGCTCTTAACATGTTTTTACTTGTATTTGAATGCATATTGTATCTATGACCTAATAAGTGATAAGGAAACAAATGACATGAGGAAATAATGGTTCATGGTGATTCTCAAATAATTAAGATATCCCTACACTTAACTTTGTTATTTACACATGTAGGTTACATGTCGATGATATGTTTGATGAAATGCCTATGATGGCTAGTAGGGATCTGGTTAAGGCCTTGGTCAACTATTTACTTTTGCATCATTGTTTCCCTGTACTTTATTTAATTTCGATCTTTCATTCCATTCTAGGTAGTGGCTTGGGCTATAGGCATAAAAAGGTGGCTCAAATCCCAGAGTCGTTGGCACAGAATTGGAAAGTTTCGACCACAGTTGCTACCAAGCAGGCCTATGAAAGTGACTTTAGGTCTCTGGTCGCTCCCTTTCCCATAGAATAAGAGCGATTGAGCCTTAAATTGTTCAGAATAATGGTGGGACCCAGGGATAAGTTGCCTAACTAGCTCACTTGTCTCCTGAGGGTTCTGTTGATGGTGTTGGATGGTTGTGTGTGATGTTCCATTGATTCCACTTCCTTAAGGTCACCTAGGAGATCAAATCTGATCATAGTAGCCTCTCGTCTCATGTTTAACCATGTTGAAATGCTAACTTGGGTGGATGTGGGAAAAGGGTGTTACAGTCAGGATATAAGGAGTTAGGGCCCAAACTGATCGAACCTTTACAAGACCAGCCTCGCAATACCGGATAGCCTCCCATGGTAGAAGAGAAGAAAGAAAAGGGGGTAGGATATCCTTTCAAAATCTTGCTCGAAGAAGCCCTCAAGCAATAGAGGAATGCGATGATGGAAAACTTCTCCCAGATCTTGGATTTAAGAGATCTGTGGTTTGCATCTTTTGAATCAGTGACCGGAGAATCCACAGTATGAAAATTTTTATACCAACGTTTCAAATCCCAAATGGGATCCATCATCAGGATTTTAGAATGATGATAAAAGAAGAGCTTCTTAGGGAATAAATAATAATGAGGAAAAATTTCTCCCAAATCCTTCAGTGGCTATGCAAAGGCAATGCATCTTCTTCCAGCAGCTACTCTCAAACCATTTAAGATACAAGTTAAATTTTACATCCCCATATTTGAAGGTTAGATAGATGCAGGCGCCGTAGATAAATGGTTAAATCTACTAGAAGGATATTTTTATGTTCATGATTTTTACAGCCGAGAAAATATTACTTTTGCACTTCTCAAAGCTGCCCCCCATGTCAAGGACTGATGGGGAACCTACTGTGAGAAGAAGGGCAACATTACACCCTCACTATTTTTAGCCGCACCCACTTGGAATTTGTTCTAAGATGCCATCCAGGAGCAGTACTACCCTGTTGGGAGCTATGAGCATAAATACATAAAGTGGACCATGCTGCGACAGGGAAGAGACCAAGACATGTCAAAGTTTACTAATATTTTTCATACCCTTTGCATGAAGTTTCGTATCAAGGATTCTCAAAAACATTTCATACTCAAGTGCGTGACTGTATACTCAGATACATACAGGACAAGATGGAGTTCCTAGACATCTCCTCGCTCAGCACAACGTACTGATACACTGTCAAGATTCAATAGAATTTTAAAAAGAGAAGTGAGACTTTGGATCTTTGAATCCAAAACAAGGGAAAGCCGCCCCCAAACCACACAAAAAAGGACAAAAACAAGGCAGGGAAGCCTAGGAAAAATCGCCAAAGCCGCGAGAAAATAATAACACCTCGAAGATAAAGGACACGGGAAAATGGTGTGAGTTCCATAAGAGATCCACTCACAACACAAGTGAGTGTTAGGCCAAACAGTCACTGGTGGATGAGTTGAATACTTCCGAGTTAGACACATGTTCTGACTCTGAGTCAGAACCCGACAAGGGAAATGAAAAAGGTAGATCATTGACATGGAGCCCAGTGCCACCCCAACCACCACAAAGATCCAGAGGAATGAGCCTGAATATCCAGAGGAGGGGGAACGCCTCTTCCACTCACGGATGTGGGTGAAGGGTTCTCCGTTGTAGTTCATTGTTGATGGCAGGAGCCAAAAGAACCTCATTTCAGTGGAGATCATGAAGTAGTTGGGTCTACCAACTACAACACATCCGCAGTTGTACACGATCGGATGGCTTCACCAAGGACGAGATCTTCATGTCAGCTAACAATTTTTCCTTCCCTACAACATCAAGCCCTATGAGTCTAGACCTCACTCTTTGATTATTACTTTGGGAAATAAGTTGTACAGGATACCACAGGTAGCCCTGAATACTGCCATCTCTTTGATCTCTGCAAAGTAATGCAATAAGATCATTTCACAGACCAAGATTTTTTTTTTTCTTTATGATTCCCCCTAAGGGAAAGAAGAATATTGTGGCCACGATTTCTAAACAGGGCTCCTCAACATAGCAATAGCAGATGGATATGGTTGTGGAGGAGTACAGGGACCGGGACATTTTCACCTCACCTATGGGGTTACCTATGCACTGTCAGGTTAAGAACTCCATCGGTCTGACCTTGGGCACACCACTACCCAAAGGACTGATCTATCGACTCTCTATTATGGAAAATGGCGAGATGAAGAGGTAGATTCAAGAGTTTTTGTAGAAAGGGCACATTAGGCCAAGATCACCACCCTTTGGGAGCTCAATTGTGTTGTTACAAAATAAGAATGGGACCTGGAGACTCCGCATTGACTTTCCGGTGCTGAAAAATATCACTTTCCGAAATAGGTATCCAATCCCACGGATTGATGACCTTCTGGAACAGCTCAAGGGGGACAAATATTTCAGCAAGATTGACTTGAATTCTAGTTATCACTAGGTTCCTATTGAACCCTCTAATGTGTGGAATACTACCTTCAAATCCAAGGAGGGCCTTTTCGAATGGTTGGTCATGCCTTTCAGGTTGACGAATGCCCCTGCAACCTTCATGAGATTGATGGACGACATCTTGCAATCCCTCACCAACGCATTAATGGTGATGTATTTAGATGATATCTTGATATTCAATTAGAGTTGGGAAGAGCACATCCACCATATTCGACAGGTCCTCCAGACCCTGTGAAAACATAAGTTGTGTGCCAATCTAGGGAAATGAACTCTTGGCATGACCTAGGTTCAATATATGGGGTACATCATTGATGAGTAGGGTGTGCATGTGGACCCACCGAAGATACAATTCATTTGTGATTGGCTAACCCCAACCACTCTAACAGATCTCCATAGATTTCTGGGCCTTTCCAATTTCTACTATAGGTTCGTGTTAGGGTTCTCTCATATCACTTGGCCTTTAAGTCAAGTCACCAAGTGCGTAGCGAAAGAAAATTTATTTTGATCCGAAACCCAACAAAATGCATTTACTGAGTTGAATCCGTGCCTCTGATCTACACCAATGCTTACATTACCAGACCTACAACAACCATTTGAGTTTGAGATAGATGCCTTCGACTATGCTATTTGCGCAGTTCTTACTCAACTTGGCATCCAATGGCTTACCATAGTGAGAGACTTCCAGACACAATCTAAAAGAATCCCACCTATGACAAAGAAATATATTCCATTGTTTAGGCTTTTTGTCAATGGAAGCATTACATTATGGGGAAATAAATTATCATCCACATAGACCACTGATCCCTACAGTTCATATAGACACAAGGGAAGCTGCAGAATGATCGCCATCAGAAATGGTCCACATACATGCAAAAATTCCATTTGAACATTAAGTACAAGAAGGGAAACACCAATAATGTTGTATACTGCCTCAACTGACCACTAGTCATGGCAGTAATCACTATGCTCGACTCTTGTGGGCATGAGACTTTGAGGTGGCCGCAACTTTACGAGAGCAATCTAGAATTTGGCAACACATACCAAACTGTTAGGTCCCTATAGTACTAGTGTATTCCCTTATTATTATTGTCATTGTTGCCCCTTACTTTTGTTTTTGTGCCCCAGTTGTCCCCATATTGTTATTATTGTGCCCCATAGAATCCCACTATTGTTATTTTTGTGTCCTTACATTATTATTGTTATGTCGGCTTTGATTATATTGTGACCCCTAAGACTCTTATATATAGAAAGGAGGCCTTGTCATTTGTATCATCCAAGAATTGTTAATTTTATGTAGTGTAAAGTAGGTTTACCCCTCGGAGAGGCTATGTTTTAAGTCGTTGATCTATCTCTTTCTTCTATTTTGTGAGCTGGTTGCATAACAATCAGTATTAGAGCTTTGGATTCAAGGGTTTCATTGCTTCAAAAAGGTCATCGTAGAATATTTGCTATAAATGTTTTTATACGAAGTTTTAGTAGATGAAATTAAAACCCATTTGAGCCGAAATCATAATGAACCTCTTGACCCAATTTCAGGCCTTTTCTCTATACATTTTTGGAGATATGAACTAAGTAAGTTAGGGTTTATTGCAGGTTCCGAAGTCAATCTCAAATAGGTCAACTTGGGAAAATCATCATAACTTTATTGCTGAGCATCAAATTCAAATTTTGTAAAACAAGCTAAAAAGAGGACGGACTATAGTTTTTTGGGTATCATTTTTAGAGCTAAAGGTAGAAAAAGTGACAAGTGACACATCGTGCAAGTTTGCTCTAATGAACCCTTCTATAATTAGGTCCTCACAGGAGATTGGGTATAACTCTTCCGTTGAGAACTCAATCACGATTAGAATTATGGGGTTGGAAAGAGGACTTATAGGGCTAACAGAGGCCAAAATTTCAGAACTTGGAGATCTGAAATTATAGAGTTACAGTCATTTAAAGATTGAGCTCATACAAAAAAAAAAAAAAAA